>MU227984.1:1068729-1082924 GCA_018584345.1 Thuja plicata | reverse complement strand
TTGTAAGGGGAATGCCCATGTGGCTTTGCATATTGTAATTCTGAAATTTTGTAATTCCACATTTGTGGAGATAATAAGAAGCCCATTTTCTATTCTTGCAAATTGTTGTTGCTTCTCTATTTCTGTTTGTGGCATTAAGGGGAGCACCCTTCATCAGATTCGGTGCTTATGCCATTGGGTATAAGATATTCCAATATAGCAGACCAAACAACTTACCATGTGGAGCTGTGGATATTTCTTACAAGATAGTGAAGAAAGGTCTACAACTTGATCTTTCTAAGTTGTTGAGAAAGCAGTTTGAGGAGAACATGAGAACCATCAGGACATCAAAGACAAATACATGTAAGTTTGGTTCATTTCTAAATTGCATAATCTTCTACATGCAAAATTTATTTCCATCAATCGGTAGAGTTAAATGGAAGACAAACAGATGGGTTAAAATTCAAATAGATGAAATGATTACAAGTCTAGGAGATCATTTTGAGCCAGTAATGAATGAGTACTTTTGAAAATTCAAAGCCAGAATCAAGAAGAGATCCCAAATTCCAGTACAACTTGTTGATAAACACCAAGACAATATTTGTTTTGTAGTAGATATTGATACAATGTTAATAAAAGCAGTAGATCCAAGGACTGCATGACTACCACCAATGGACTATGAATTGAATATTGACATTTCTACAGAGGCTATTGAAAAATTGTTAAATGAGACTGTTGAAAAATTGGCCATGAGATTTAGCACTTATGATGAGGCTAAGACCTAGATACAAATTCAATTACAAGTATAATAGTTGGGTCGGAAAAAGACCAAAATTGTCAAAAATCTGAAGAGGAAACTTGCTATAATAGATAAAGATTTGGACAAGTCTAATGATGAAACCAAAGAGAATACCTCAGTCAGTCATGAAGGTGAACCAAATCATGACATAGATACCACCGAGTCAGATGACACACTAGTTGAGTCATCCAAGGATAAAAAGAGAAAAAGAACAAAGATTGTATATCCAACATAGACAAGATCAAAATTGGTGACCAGTGATTCACCACCTTTGAACAAAGGTGTAGCAAAAATTACAAGGCCCTCACCAAAATTTACATACCAGAAAAGGAAGAAGGCCACAACCAAGAATCCTACACCAAAAAAAGATAAGAGGAGATATGTATAGAACAAAGATGACAAGGATGATTTTGATGATGATCAAGAACAATTCAAGGTTGTATTGAATAAGCCATCATAAAATATTGACGATATTACAAAGGTAATCAAGACAAGTGGAAAATTGGGACATCTAAAGATACAAGCATATGAAGATCTCTCTACCGAGAACAAGGAGAAACTTCAAGAAGCGATAATAGGTATGATGATCAACCTTAAATAAGTTCTAGTTGATTTTTCTACTTCTATACTATCATCATTATATGATAAAATATCATCAAGATGGTCTTATGCACTCCAAACCAAGAAATGGATGAGAGAAGAAGCTCTCATGCTTATCAAAGCTGAAAGAACAGTTGAGGAAATTGATGAGATAATGGGGAAATATGCTAAGAAATTCCCAAAGAAACAAAGAACACTAAATATTTTACAAGGTAATTTGATGGAAGTGAATATTGAAAGAACCAAAATATAGAATGAACTACTGAATCCACCTAAGGACACCCAGGACACAGAGGAAGTAACTAATGTTGCATCTATTGAACTAAGTTCAGAACCCATTACAGTTGATGATGTAGAAATGGATAATGTTTTAGATGGTCTTCCTAAACTCCAGACCAATCTAGGTCACCTGAATATCACAATAACTGATGTAACCGAAGGAGATTCGGATGACAAGGCCAAAGAAAATGAATCTATCAGTGCAACCGAGACTGTTGATGAGAAGGATACATCATAGCTTACTCGAGCTACTGCACCAGGCCAGTTACATATTTTGGTTAAGGTAATTGAGATTGATATTAAAGCACAGGAAAATCCACCCAAGAAAACAACAAAGACAAATGAAGAAAAGGGTGAAGAAAATAGTAAAGAGACTGAGAAAACTGGTGGGACAACACAAGTTGATGAGCCAAAAGACACCACTGATGCACAAATACAAGGTGAAGGTAACACAAAGAATTCCAACCAAATAGTAGATACTTCTACTACTAACACAAGGTCAGTTACCGAGGCACCTAAACAGGTTGTCACACCAAGTACCGAGCTATCAAAGTTAAAAAACCGATCAAAAGGATCCGTTAACTTTAGCACTTTCACCATCATTGAGCAGTCAAGGGAAGAAGAAGAAGAAGAAGTAGAAAAGAGCCAAGGACCCAGTGAATTTAGATGAAACTATAGAGATTCCTAAATGAGATCCTAAGAAACTTGATCCTGAAACATAGAAGTATGGTGAACTTTTCACCAGAAAGGCAACACAAGATAAGATTAGACTAGAAGTAAAGCATGCACATATACTAGAGAAGGAAAATGAGATATTAATGCAAGTTGTACAAGATATAAACATTGATGAACACACCCCCATATTGGAACAAGTTGAAACACTCACTGAGAGAATTGATAAGCTTGACATTAATGCCGAGCAAAGATTTGAAGAGAGAGTTGAGAAGAAAGATTTGAAGAGAGAGATGAGAAGAAGATCCAATATAGAGTTACCAAGAAGATTATCCAAGTAGTGGCAGCACATAAGGTAACTCTATCAGAATTTGTAAGTGGTTTAGAAAATTGTATATCTAAGGCCATTACTATTCTACAAAAGCTATGCACATTAAATCACTTCATACCAAGATTAGTGAAAATTTAAAGAAATTACATCAACATCTAAAGGATAGTGCACAGAGTCTATCAACCAAGCAACATGCATTACAGTTGAATTATCAGAAGATACTTAAGAATCAGTGGTTGAGAAAAGACTTGGAGAAAGAAGAGGAAGCAATCAGATAGTAACCAAGCTCCAGGTGACGTTACTACCACATCTAGCAATGATGTAAAAACATGTGACTCTTGTAAAGAATCTCATTGCCACCCCAGATTTATCAGTAACAGAGAGCATATATGATATACATGCCTAGCTACAATTAGAGCTACTCACCCTAGAGAACCTAAAGGAGGAATGGGAAAAAATATTGGAGACTCTCACAAATGCCCATCCCAATATTTTTGACAAACTGTAAGTTTTACACCTTTTGTCATTATTTCAAAAAAAGGGGGAAACTTATGTATATTATGTATAATACAAGGGGGGTACTATAGTCAAATTGTTCATATACATATACCAAGTATATACATAGGGGGAGCATGAACAAAGGGGGAGTCATTATGTATAGTATATTATATTATGTACACTACTAATTTTTTGATACTAATGCCAAAGGGGGAGAATGTTACTCCAATTGCACATTGAAGTTGTCATTAGTTATCAAGTAGACATAATAGACACTCAGTGATAGAGTCAAGACAAGACAGCCGATATATATCACCAAAGTGCAGAGTTAACCAAGAGCATTGATCATGCCCATAGTTAACCGAGTACAGTGATACCCAAGCAGTAGACTACACTGAGTTGTAAGCTACACCAAACACTAGTATAACCAAGATACATAGTATACACTGAGCATCAAGGAACAACATTAACTGAGTGGAATAGAGTCCACATAAAATTTTGTTAAGGAACATTAATCTATGTAACAACTTTTGAGCTGATCTAGATAATGGTTTACATGATCGAGGAGGACATTAATTACAGATTTACAACATTAATTATTTATGTCTCCTATGTGTAGATGATCAATGTAAATTTTGTACACCATTTATCTGAGGGTAAGGATGTAATTCTTGAACCCTAATTAGGTCACATCATTTGACATATAAATGTATAGATGTCAAATTTCATAATCTATGTTGATCAAGAAATCATCAAGTATCTGTCATACTACATACATCAAAGATCAGACAAGGGATTTAAGGATAGAGACCACATTGCAGAAATCAATTTACAAAACTAAGGCAAGGTTACCAAGCAGAACAGAGTAAAAGGTATTATCAGTCGTGTTAAGGTGAATTATTTTATGAACTTAATGGATCTGTATCAAGAATAATGAGATTGTATATTGTCAGATCAACTTTTTGTTACTCTCTAACAATTGTAATAGATATCTAAATCTCTTAATAGAGTAGACTTAACTGTCTTATTGTAAATATCTTAACCAAGTGCACACATAGATTGTGTTGCTAAATCCTCACACGAGGTAGATCTATTAAATCTTTTTGTTACTCCTAACAGGGTAAGATCATTAGAAGTGATCATTTTGTAAATCTTTAACATGCTATCTTTATTACTACAATAGTGAAGGTTTGTGGGTCTCATCCCCACCACAATTTTTACCTTCTAATAGGAGTTTTCTACGATACCAAAAAAACTAGTGTTAAGAGTAATTACTTGTGTGTATGTGTAGTGATTATTTTACATGCATTTATATTTCAATATTGTTACTATATGTTTGGAATAAGTAATCTACTCAGTTGGTTAATACAGTATAGTGAATGCAAAGACTTGTCTAAAAGTTTTTAAGGGTACTAATTCACCCCTCCCCTCTCAGTACACACTCTTTCAATTATGTTAACATTAGGTAACCAAATTTATCAAAAACACACAATACATAATGATGTATCCTTTATTTATATAATCCATAAATTGCAAAGTCTCCCAAAGTTGGCCAAGAAACCAACTGAATATAATTTGATATAGGTTGACACAAAACATTCACAATGTGGGAAGGAATGAGTAGTGGACCACACCATACTATTTCTCTGACCCAAAATATCATTATAGATATTACATTCCAGGCTGTCAGCAAGAAGATGAGTCCACTTTTTGGCCAAAAAGTGGAACTATTTTTCCTATTTTTTCAAATTCATCCTATTTGATCTAAAGATTTGCGGCACTTAGACATGGAATATTCCAAAAAGTCACTAAGATAAAATTTTAGGATTATAAGTCTACTTTCCAAATATGTGAATTTTATAAATACCCATATGATAAATTTTAAATTTCAATAGGGATTACTAAAACCCACATTTTAAAAGTCACTCTTTCAGGACTATACCATGCATGTGTATGACAAGCGAAATAAGACTCAAATGAAACAATTTATCTAAAACCTTTTGAGAAATGGTAACTAACACATTTAATATTTATGAGAATAGTTTTCCATATTTTTATGTTAAAATTTTTTTTAGTAGTTATATATTGGGCTCAATCGTTGTTTATAAAACCTCTTGTATACGACAAGCATAATTTGCCCTAAACATATGATTTAAAAAAAAAATCCAAGCGTGTAGAATTATGTGTAGTTTGATGTCATATAATTTATTTTTCAATAAAATTTAAAATATAATAGTTATTAAAATTACAGAAATGCTTGTATTCTCTTTTCTATAGACTTGTTTTAGTACAAAATGATTGAAAAATAGAAATATTAATCAAATTTAATAAAAGAATAACATATTCTGAATCTACACTATCTGATGTGTACTGGGTTTTTTTTTTGTCAAGAAATTCCTCAGAAAACCCAATTCAATCTGTGGCCAAAGTGAGTTTCTTGTTTGTCGATTGACATGGCCTTCAACATTCAGATCAAACCAAATCCAAAGCCAAGGGTCAGTTGACTAAGCCTTTCCCAAAGCTAAACCTGAACCACTTTTGGCAGGAAACATTTCAATTTTCACATACATGGTGACGTTATAAAACAGAGTGATGTTTCAAAAATGAAATGTCACTCCGTTTCATAATGTCACCCTGTTTCGTTTTATAGTCACTGGAAATTGGTTGCAAAAAAAATGGGGAGACATTATGAAATGGGGTAACGTTTCATTTTTAAAACCTCACCCCATTTCATATTGTCACCCCATTTCATATTTGACCATTTTTTTTTAAATTTTTTTATGTTTTTTACTGCATCGGCAATTTTATACTTTAAATAAGGTCAACAACGATAGATTCTACAGGTTTTTGACAATTTTTGTATTGTTTATTTAGTATTATATTCTCCATTTGAAGGCATCAATGATTGGGAGCATATTGAAGATTTTTTTTCCAGCTTTTAACTATTGAAGACACTCATGTGATTAATTTCAATTATCAATCATGGGATGTAAACAATGTCAGAAAAAGAAACAAAGGAGGGTTATGACTCATGAGAAAATTCAAGTGGACAAAGAGAAAGAGGATAAATGTCAAAGAAATAGAAGAATGATGATGCACCAAATGAATAGTAA
This sequence comes from Thuja plicata, assembly GCA_018584345.1. NCBI lineage: Eukaryota > Viridiplantae > Streptophyta > Pinopsida > Cupressales > Cupressaceae > Thuja > Thuja plicata. The sequence continues at coordinate 1,076,653 of MU227984.1, read as the reverse complement.
TGAAGCTTTAGGATCCACAATAATTGAAGAGTCAAACATTAAAGATACCATGGGGGATACAATGGATGCAGAAGATGCAAATATGAAAGAGGTGAATGCAAGCATGTCTTTGAATGCACCTTGTAGTGATATTCTAGGTACGTCTTTTAATTCACCTTTGAATGATACTCAACCTATGATTATAGATGATGCTCTTTATAGAGACTTATTACTTGCATATTCTAGAGGTGAAATTGAATCAATGAGGCCTAATTATGTTTTTCAACCTAGAGAATTTGAAAATGAAAATCCCCCTATTGTTGTTGAAAATGAAGAGCCTTTTGTTGTTGCGAATGAAAATGGCCCTAATGTTGTTGAAAATAAAAATCATTTTGTTGATGCAAATGAAAATAATCCTAATGTTGATGCAAACTAAAATCCTCCTAATGTTGTTGAAAATCAAAATCCTTTTGTTGATGTAAATGAAATTCCTCCTAATGTTGATGCAAATGAAAATCCTCCTAATGTTGATGCAAAGACCAATGAAATTCCTTTCCTAAATGAAAATGAAAAATACTTTTTACATATTGAAATTAATATTTTGAATGGTCTTTCTGGTAAGATTTCTTTGAGGCAGATAAGTAAATATGATAATAAAATATACAAATAATATTTCTATCGGAAAAATTTAACATTTCAATGTCAAGTTGTGATTCAATTGATGAGAATGTGGAAAATGAGAAAATTAATGAAAAGACTAGGCATTAAAGTGAAACAAAGTACAAAAGATTCATTTGTTAAACATTCTATATCTACTATTGCTAGTGTCATTCAATCTTTTGGAAAAATGAGTCGATCAAAAGATAGAAATAAAACACGACAAGTCATAACAACTTCTATAGTCAATAAAAAACACTTTGGATTAAAGAATGGTTAAAACTATTAGTGTAATTTTAAACATGCAACCTAAAACATTGGTAAGAGCAGCAAGGAGAAGATCAAATATTGAAATTGATCCAATTAACCAATGTTGGAGTTTTAGTTGTAGAGTCCCATGATCTGACATGAAATTGAGTCCTGAAATGAAATCATTGCTTTAAAAGTGTTAGCATGATAATACAAGGGTTTAATCTAATGTGAAAGATGTTTTGAAATTAAGAGCGGGGTGTAAAATTCATGATCCTCATCCAAAACACCTATTAGACACAACACAAACTGAATTTTATAAGAAATTTTTAGATGAGGTTGTGTTATCTAGGTAAATTATTCTTAGTCAAAGATCATTTGAAAAATCCAAGCCTTGGTATGTGAAAATCAATAAGCAACAAATATCTTGTTGTTGCAAAACACATGTTCAATTTCATTATCACTATGATGTTTTTCAATATATACAGTGTAGTTTACATGCTAACAAGATTATGGAGAATTGTGAAATTAATATACCACTTGAGACAATCAAGGAGTTTGTAGAAAGTTTGTTTTGTGGAAGATCAAATGGGGAAATATTTTTCTTAAGTTCATGTATTTCTGGACAATGCACTAGTTGTGGAAATTCTTCATTAATAGGACATTGCATGCATGAAATTAGTGAAAAATATTTTGGATAACATTTAGTGGATGTTCAAATATTTAAGAATATTGAGTATCCTTTAAAAGATGGAAAAATTGGAAAGAGATGTGAATTAATCACAGAAAAACTTAGTGTATATACATTCATTTTCCAATTCAAGAGTAAGATTGTTCCAAAATACATGAAACACTCTCAATATGCTAGATGGCTCGATGTTCAATTCTGCACATGTAGAAATACATTTCCAATAGGTACTATACTATCAGTGGTCAACTTTGCAAAAAACTATACTCTTTCTCTACAAGAGGAAACTCAAGACCAATACTACAATTCAATGCAAGTGTATGTGTTTGTTCATATTGTTTATAGACATGCACATGATAGTATAGAGGATGACAGAAAAATTGAGAGGGAGTATAATTTATATTTAAGTGATAATTGGATGCACTGGCCAGAGTTTGTTCAACATTGTTTTGACAAATTTTATTTTAATTTAAGAGACTGAGAAATCCACATGAGAGAACATATCACATGGTCTAATAATTATACGGGTCAATTTAAAAATGCTTGAATATTTTATTGGCTTAGTAGGGCTCACAAGGAAACCAATATACCACATATGTGGAGTTTGTTTTGAAGTTGGACATGGTAAATGAGAACAAGATGGAGTTGGTGCATGTGTGAAGAGAATTTTGGCTAGAGAGAAATTAAAATTTAAGGATGAAGCTAAATTTAAAGATGCACATGCTATTGTGGATTAGTGAAATTCAAGATTATCTTAACCATCAAATGATAACCGTATAATTAAATGATATTTTTCATTAATTAAATAAAATGAAATTCCATGTAGACTTGCCTATCAGACAATTAGTGGATCATCATCATGGCATTCATTTAAAAGTTTAGATGCAATCACATGGACTTTGTGGACAAGGGAGCTTGCAAGCTTTTGTTAATTTTGTATTTTTGGCAATTGGAATTCTTGTGGGAATCCCCTTAAGATATCCCCTTAAGATGTCCCCTTAAGTCAACCCAAATTTTTCTCCCCTTAAGATATCCCCTTAAGACTTCCCCTTAAGACGTACCCATCAACCCAATTTTTCCTCCCCTTAAGATATCCCTTAAGATATCCCCTTAAGACTTCCCCTTAAGACATCCCCTTAAGATGTCCCCTTAAGTCAACCCAATATTTTATCCCCTTAAGATATCCCCCTTAAAAATTCCCCTTAAGACATCCCCTTAAGACTTCCCCTTAAGTCAACCCAATATTTTCTCCCCTTAATATATCTCCTTAAGGTATCCCCTTAATACTTACCCTTAAGACATCCCCTTAAGATGTCCCCTTAAGTACATGTTCTTCATTTCATAATTATGTTTTCCACAAGATTGTCGTCACTTATTAAATTTGTTTCTATTATTTCATATTGCTAGTTGAATTTTGGTTCAGGTATATAGTGACACCAGTTTGTTTGAAGAAATTTTAATGAACCTTATTTTTAAATATGCTAAGTATGATGGTATTACATTTACATACTCACAAACATTAATTTGTAGTTGAATTTTGCTTCGTATTTACTATGTTCACAAAATTTTAGAAGGTTTATGTATCATCTTAAAATGGAATAACTTCCATGTTAAGATAGTTTGACCCCCCTTTAGGGGTTTTTTTGGTCCATCATCATGTTTTCCTCTCATTTCTTCTCTTTTTCCACCTTTTGTGCCTATTTAGGACTCTGATTGGGCCTCTCTAGGCACTGTTTACCCCACCTAACAAATTTTCCAGGGGTCCTGACCCCCTGGGTCAAGGTCAACCTTGACCTTGACCTAGGACAAGGTCAACCTCAACCCTAACCTAGGTCAGGGTTGACCTCAACCTTGACCTAAGCCCCCCTTTTCAATTGGGAAGATTGGCTGATGCGGGGGGAAACTAAAAAGTTCATTTTCCCACTTCCTGGTCGGTCATTTCAGACACCAAAGTAACGACTCTTAAAAAGATATTTAATATAGGTCCACTTCTAGGGGTATAGGCCTAATAGGAATTTAATTCTCCTATGTCTTCCTCTCTAGAATTTTGTTCCCTAGACTTGTATATAAGGAAGCATTTTTCCTCTCATTTTCTAATAACAAGCACTAAGGAGTAAAGACACATATAATCAAGAAATCTATCAAGGCAATCATCTACTTTCAAGCTTACAAGTGTTCAATCAAGGTTGTCAATTCTTCTTCTTAAGCATTTCCGATTCTCCATTGAAGATAAAGGATTCAAGATTCAAGCCTTTGAAGGGATTTGGTTCAAGCATTCAAGATTCATCATTCAAACCCTAGATCTATCCATCATGGTGGTGTGATATTCCTTCAAGGTCCTTTGTGCATCCTCAAGATTCATTCATTCTTCCTTCAAGGTGGATTCCAAGTATATAATCATGGAGATTTTGATTTACATTTATGATTTCTAATGTTGAGTCCAAGCTTTAATATTAACTTACTTGTTTACATTCGAAATACAATTGCATATCTATTGAATATCATAGCTTCATTGTTAGATCTACTTCTACTACTTGCTATCCTTCTCCATTTCAATTTTTATTTCAAAGTTAATTCCTACATTAGGGTTTGACTAAGGAAAACCTCTCCCCCAAAAAACAAAACCATTTTTCTTATAGGTACAGGTACGGGACAGAAAATCACAAAGTAGATTCAGATACCCTTTTCGGCCAACTTTTGGGATCCATGAACAAAATTTATGTCAAAGAAGTGCAATTGAAGGTTGACATAAAGGGGTGCAATTACACCCCCGTATTTGGGTCAAGTTCCACCTGGCTTAGAAAAGAAAAACATTTCTGGGTTTTCTCCTTTTTTGTGTTTCTGTTCTAGATCTGGTTGCAGAATTTCCTGAAACTCAATACAAACACAAGAAAATAGGTATTTCCAGATCTTCTACATTCCAAGATAAATGTTTCATTTCAATTAAGGTTTTAAAAAATCCAGAACTATTGTTTTACTTTATAATTAATAAATTAGATCCCCCTTTCCCTCTTTATCCATAACAAGTTGATTCCTTTTTGCATTGTTTGTCTCCTTTCGGTTAATCAATTGGGATCTCCTTGTCTTGGATTAGGAGGCAATATATCTATATCCACACACACAACTCTTTCTTTTTGGTGTTAGATGCTTTGCCTCTTTTCCTTAAGACTAGATTTTGCATACGTATTAGATTAGTTTTCTTGCATTTTAAAAATACAAAAACATTTGTTTCATTTTATTCACTATGAATATCTTTAAGATGCTTTTGTGTATGGTTATTTTCCTCATTATTCTTCTCTTGGCATCTCTTTATAGTACTTATTATGTTTATGAGAGTATCATCCATTTTTTTATGTTTGTCACTCTTCATGTTTCACTCACTTATGATATTATGGGATTGACTAATACTAGCCTTTCTACTTTCAAAACTTTCATTAAGAATTTGTGTAGCGGACTTATTGCTCTTTTGGATTCTATGAAGAATTTGGTAGATGATACCCCATTTCCTAATCTTCCTAATCCTATCCTTCCTAATCTAGTTCCTAATCTTCTTAATCCAATTCCTAATATTCCTACTCCTATTTCTCCATCTTCTATCCCTAGTTCTTCCCACACTTATGATGGGGCTCAAACTATGGTTCATGATACAGATGTGCAAGAATTATTTGATTTATCTTCCCCTTCTTATCTGATCCATGATGATATTAAAGGGAAGATAAAAGAAACTTCTTCTAAATATATCATTCCACCTTACACAAAATTTTCTCATGATCATCGTAAACAATCACCTCCTATAGAAGCTTTACAGTATATGTACACTACAAGATACAATATGGTGGCTAAACAAGGTTATAAGGGTTTAGGGCTTGGTGTTAATTAACATGGTATGAAATATCTGGTTCATCTATCCCCTAAATAAGATATGCATGGTCTAGAATATTTTCTATCTCAAATTAAGGTGGTTGATTTTGATCGTAGCCCTCGTCTTCATGTTCTTTTTTTCCAACACCTTCCTTAGATTACCATGATACCCCTCAAGATGTAGCTAAGAAGGTGTATGTTCAGTTAATGAACTCTAATAAAGAAATCTTTCAACCTATACCAAAATATTCTCTCTCCAAATACAAAATTCCTTTTCACTATAATAATACACATTTACTTTTTGATTGTGCGCATTTCAAGATGTATGTTAGAGAAAGAGATGCTTTAGGAATTATATCTCATTCTCATGCGGTATTACAATTTATTCATAATTTCCATCCGGGGAATACCAATCATTCTTTTATAAAATATATCTTTCCCCCTCTTTTCTCTTGACTTTGGGGCATGAGGTATTTCTTCCATTCTTCTAGGATCCATTATGCTCTTAGCATGTATTTTTTCTGAGCTTAATTCGTTATTCTTTCTATATTTATCCCTATGGTTTTGTATTATGATATTGTACATCTTTCCTTTGCTCATAATCAGCCATATCTCTCTTCTAGTATTCATGATATATTTTCTAAGACATTTTTTGGCAAAGATATCTCATTGTTACAACATAGATTGATTTGATTGGTATATCCCTTGTTTTCATCCCTGGGGGCAAGTTTTTCCTTCTTTATCTTTGTCTAAGAATCTACTTTCCTTAGCTTGGTGACATTTATTTATTTTGCAACATTATTTCCTTATAAAGACTTATATTTTGGCTATAGATAATCTTTTATATGAAAGGTGATTGTCCTAGGTCATCACCTCTTCTTTATTTTGCAAATTATGTTCTTTATAAACTCTCACCCTTGCTTTGGGTTAGAGTTTATTTCCTTCATTCCAAGATTTCTTTTCCTCTTGATTGCATGGGGCTTGATGATTGAATCTTTGATCCCTCTTTGATTTTCTTTGATAGATGATATTTTATCTAAAGCACTCCTCTATGGTGGGGTCTTGGTGATAAGATTTCTTCCTCTTTGAGGATCATTTTTCCATAAGTGACATATCCTTTTCATGATTATCTATGCTCTTAGATGTAGGGGTCAATACTCTTCGCTAATAATATAGTGTACATTGTTGCTAACAAGATATATCCTTACTTTGTGAAGTAGGTAGCCTCCTTTCTCTTCCTTATCATGTCTATTAGGTAGCCCCGATAAGGTGGGGGCATATATAGGGTCTCCCTTATACTATAGTTTACATTTTACAACATGCTAAATCCTCTGAAGGTAACACACATAAGTTTCTAAACCTTGAAGGGACACACAATTTTATTTTTTGCTAAATCCTCGAAAGGTAATGCACATAATTTGCTAAATCCTAAAGAGACACGCATTTTTATTTTATTTTTTTGCTAAACCATTGGAAGGTAACGCACATAAGTTGCTAAATCCTGAAGACACATGCTTTTTTATTTTTATTTTTTCTAAATCCTCACAAGGTAACGCACATAAGTTGCTAAATCCTGAAAAGATACTCATTTTCAAATTCAAATATGCTAAATCCTTGGAAGGTAACACACATAAGTTGCTAAATCCTGAAGAGACATGCATTTTATATTCCATAGTGATAAAAGAATGTAGAACTATGGGTATTCCACAAACCATCAAAAGATGCATTACAACTAAAAAGCACAATTTATGGGTGAACTATCAAGTTTGGCTACCTATTAGGCTCTCCCTCCTTGGTGATTCATGGTAAGATGGGCATCTTACTGGGCGAGGTAATCACTCTCTATCTTTTCTCTCTTTCACTTTCATTCTAGTAGGATTAGATCATGAAGCTATTGTTTGAATTATGATATATTTGTCATCAGTGAAAACACTTATTCCATTCTGAATGCTTACCGAGCTCATCACTCAGTCCACAGCCTATACCGAGCATTCACCGGTTAAATAGTTCATACTGAGCAGAACAGTGGTCACCAAGCATATGAATAGTTCAGCAGTGTTTACCGAGAAGAGCAACATTTACCAAGCAGACGGTAGTCACCGAGCTTCACCATAACTACCGAGCCATCAGTTGAAGCCAACTGGGAAGTCAGTTATCACCGAGTCACCAGTGGTTACCGAGTGACACTATATCTACCGAGTCACCATAGCTACCGACTTCAAAGCTACACTTCGGGACTAGTATGGACCGAGCTTCTACTCTTACCAAGAGCATGATGATGCCGAGTATTGTAGTGGATGCCGAGTATCAGAAGATCACCGAGCCAGCTTGAGGAACCTGAGCTTCTACCGACTCAGTAATATTTTGTTTACTTATGTAAGGCCGACTTAAGAATAAGTTTATGTTATTATTTTGTATGAGGCCGACTTTGTGAAATGTAAATTGTAATTATGGATGGTATATATATGTAATGTATTATACCATCTGATG
>MU227984.1:1042354-1059021 GCA_018584345.1 Thuja plicata | reverse complement strand
TAAGTCAAGATCTACTGTTTCATCCTAACAGTTGAATCAGTTTGTAAATCCTTTAACCAGGTAGACTTAACAGTCTTTTGTAAATCTCCTAACAGAGTGCATACTTCATTGTATGTTTGTAAATCCTTTAACAAGGTGGACCTAGCAGTCCTAATTGCTTCTAACAGAGAAAATCATCAGAAGTGATCATTGTAAGCCTTAACCGGCCAACTTTATACTGTAGTACCAAAGTTTTGTGGGTACCATCCCCACCCCAGTTTTACTTTCTATTTGGAAGGTTTCTGGGTCACCAAATCTTTGTGTTATGTGTTATGAATGATTATATTTTCATGCTTGCAGTAGATTAGATGAATGAATGGTCAAAGTATATAGATGTGCAGAAATGTTTTAAAAGTTTCAAGAGTTACTGATTCACCCCTCCCCTCTCAGTAACTTGGTTAGCCTTGATTATTTCCAACAGCTATGTTATTTATAGTGTTTCTCTTGTCTTTCTTATGTAGTCATTTATGCTTTTATGATAGCTTTCCAAATATGATTTTAGTATAGGAAGCATTTCTTGGAAAGGTTTCTTTTGCTAGTTGATTTGGGTTTGGTTTTGTACTAACCCCTATTTTTGTGTCTTTTGGATTTTTCTTTGTTTTCTCTTTGTTTTCATACCCTTGTGTGTGTATGTTGAATTAGAATCCTTGGCTTGGGAGATTATCTCCTCGACTAAGTGATTTTCTACCTCGTTAGGATCCACTGGACTCTTTCTTCTAACTTTACCGCCAGTATGTTTGATTTCCATACTCCCGCTAAAGTGGGGGCTTAATGTATCATCTTAAAATGGAAGCACTTCCATGTTAAGATAGTTTAGCACTCCTTAGGGGGTTTTTTGGGCCATTATCATGTTGTCCTCTCATTTCTTCCCCTTTTCCACCTTCTGTGCTTGTGTAGGACCCTAATTGGGCCTCTCTGGGCACTGTTTACCCCACCTGACACATTTTCCATGGGTCCTAACCCCCTGGGTCAAGGTCAACCTCTACCTTGACCTAGGTCAAGGTCGACCTCGACCCTGACCTAGGTAAGGGTCAACCTTGACCTTGGCCCAAGACCCCCTTTTCAATTGGGAATATTTTTGGATGCGTGGGGAAACTAAAAAGTTCATTTTCCTACTTCCGAGTCGGCTAATTTTGACTCCACAGTATTGAATCTTAAAAATATATTTAATATAGGTACACTTCTATGGGTATAGTCCTAATTGGGATTTAGTTCTCCTATGTCATCCTCTCTAGAATTTTGTGCCCTATAATTGTATAAAAGGAAGCCTTTTTCCTCTCATTTTCTGATAACAAGCACTAAGGACTAAAGACACATATAATCAATAAATCTATCAAGTAAATCATCTACTTTCAAGATTCCAAGTGTTCAATCAAGGCTTTCAAGTCTTTTTCTTAAGAATTTCAAGTTCTTCATTGAAGATCAATGATTCAAGCATTCAATCCTTTGAAGGGATTTGGTTGAAGTATTCAAGATTCATCATTCAAACCCTAGATCTATTCATCATGGTGGTGTGATCTTCCTTCAAGATCCTTTGTGCATCCTCAAGATTCATTCCTTCTTCCTTCAAGGTGGATTCCAAGCATACAATCATGGAGGTTTTGATTTACATTTATGATTTCTAATATTGAGTCCAAGCTTTCATATTAACATACTTGTTTACATTCAAAATACAATTGCATATCTATTGAATATCATAGCTTCATTGTTAGATCTACTTCTACTACTTGTTAGCCTTCTCCATTTCAATTTTGATTTCAAAATTAATTCCTAAATTGGGGTTTGACTAAGGCAAACCACTCCCCCAACAAAGAAAACCATTTTTCTTGCAGGTATAGGTACGAGACAACAAATCACGGAGAAGATTCAGATACCCTTTTCGGTGAACTTTTAGGATCCACGAACAAAATTTACGTCAGAGAAGTGAAAGTCAAGGTCCACATAAAGGGGTGCAATTGCATCCCTATATTTGGGTCAAGGTTGAATTGACTTAGAAAAGAAAAATATTTCCAGGTTTTGTCCATTTCTGTGTTTGTCTTCTAGATCCGGGTGCACAATTTCCTGAAACTCAGTACAGACACCAGAAAATAGGTATTTATAGATTTTCTACATTCCAAGATAAATGTTTCATTTCAATTAAGGTTTTAAGAAATTCAGATCTATTTTTTTATTTTATAATTAAGAAATTAGATCCCCTTTTCCCTCCTTATCCATAACAAGTTGATTCCTTTTTGTATTGGTCGTCTCCTTTTGGTTAATCAATTGGGATCTCCTTGTCTTGGATTAGGAGGCAATATATCTATATCCACACACACACACACACAATCATACAGTCTCTTAAATTTTTTTCCTATTATTGCATGTTGTTAGTTGAATTTTTCTTCAGGTCCATAACGATACCATTTTGTTTGAAGAAATTTTTTAAAAATTTATTTTTAAATATGGTAAGTATGATGGCATTACATTTACATACTTAGAAACATTAATTTGTAGTTGAATTTTTCTTTGTATTTACTATTTTCACAAAATTTTAGTAAAGTTTATTAAAAAAATTTCCTATTATTGTATTTTGCTAGTTGAATTTTTCTTCAGGTCCATAACGACACCATTTTGTCTGAAGAACTTCAATGAACTTAGTTTTTAAAATACATGGTAAGTATGCTGGAATTACATCTGTACTCACAAACATTAATTTGTACATGCTTTTGGCTTCATATTTACAATGTCCACATAATTTTAGTTACTTATTAAATATTTTTCTATTGTTCCAGGTTGCTAGTTCAATTTTAGTTTAGGTCTATAATGTCATCATTTTGTTGATGACCTGAATCTTTTTATTATTGCACAGACCTATATTGTTATATTATTAAAAGTACCAAGGACATGTTCATTCATTCTATCTTGAAAATCGAGAAGCTTTTAATTTTCACATTGTCTTATATCTTGTTCTTTTTTTCATTTTATTTTAGTGTCCAAATTGTGTACAACAAATATATACATAAATTGTGCTTTAATACATGGAAAGTCATTGATAAATTTTGAATTTAAATACTAAAAAAGATTACTGATAGTAAATTACCTCTGGTGGCTTGGCATCCAGTACCAAGGACAGTGGTGGACCACTAGGCATAGTGTGTCTTAGTGGATCATGACCCCCCTTTTTTAAAACACATTTATTTTTAGAAATGTACAGGTTTAAGAATTAATTGAAGGAAAAATAAAAAAATTAATTTACTAATCTCTTGATTTTCTAATTATACCCCATGAGATGTGCCAATAGGCATCGAGGAAAAACTTATCCCATCTAGTGCTGAGCTCAATGCCTCTCCACCCATAGTCTGTTCACAAGCACATACATACATGTATTTTCAATAAATTAAATTCATATTGCACATGATCTAAAAAACAAAAACTGTACAAGTGTTCAAAATAAATTAAAAGAAAATATAGGTGAGAACGTATATGTACTTGTGGATCCTAGTGATCGAGAGGATGATCTCTAACTATTAGCATGTCCACATATGATCCAAATTGATGTGATGCTATATGTGCTGAAGAAGTAGCCTCAACATCCTGAGGTATAGGACCATAACACATCTCACTGCAATTCATGCAGAGATGAGGCTCTGATACAAGAATTGAAATCTGTGTGGACTTCTCCTTGAGGCTAGTAGTCAACTGGCTCAATGATCCCAGCGCATAGACCATGGAATGATGATAAAATGGAACAGGTAATATAGGGGCGGGAGGATCCAAGAGAGGTGCGGTTGGCATGGGTCTCCTAAGTTCAATCCTGGCCCCTTGCCTATTTTGAGGCATGCCAAGATTGATGCCCTGGAAATATCTAATTTCAAAGTAGTTGGGTTTTTATCCAACACAAACTCAACATATAGTTTTTTTCAAAAAATAGAAGGGCATTTCTTGGTTTGCATGGGGGGTGATCAAAACACATCCACCAATGACTCCAAAAATTGTTGACCATTCCATCATGTCTACACCACCTCATGGATATGCATTTTTTTTTTTTTATGGATGGGATTATTTGTTTTTTGGTCAATGAAATAAGGAGCAATTGTGTCCTTTGTAATTTTCAACTCATTAATTTGCTGGTAGGAGAGGCCATCACCATAATATTGCCTCATCTTCTCTCTCCAAGAATTTTTCCCATTAGCATCCCCATCAATGTATCTCACAAAATGTAAAATGCTTTGCATTGTAGCAATGTATTGGTGCACTTGTGGGGGAGAAAATGCTTTGTTTCTGAGAGAATCAATGTGTCCAACAATAGAATTCACATTCTCATCAACTAACACTTTAAAGTGTTCTAAATCATTTGGATTGGGTTGTGGTGGAGGTCAAGGAGGAGGTGGGGGTGGGGGGTGGAAGTGGGGTGGAGGTGGGTTCTCTGGACCATGATTAATAAATTCATCAATATTAAATTCATCCATGATGATGTGCACAAAATATCACCTCTGCATATAATTGAAATATTTAAATTTCAAGCATATAATGATCATAATTGTAAAGAATAAATAACAAGATCATAATTCTAAAAAATTCTACACTATCCAACTCACATTTAAGAATTTCACATATTAGATTGAAAACATAATTGTATTAATGCATGATAATAATTACATATATTAACCACCTAAACATCCATACATAAACATCTATGAAACATCACACATGCATCCATCTACATCATGTGTATCTAGTACATTTCAATAAATTAGGGTCATTACATTAATAATAAACATCATTGCATTAATGCATGAAAATAATTACATACATTAACCATCTAAAAAATGCATCCATCTAAACATCCATACATAAACATCTAAGAAACATCTTACATGCATCCATCTACATCATGTATATCTAGTACATTTGCATATCCATCTACGTCATATATATCTAAGACATTTGCATATTAGAGACATTATATTAATAATTAACATCATTGCATTAATGCATGATAATAATTACATAAATTAACCATCTAAACAATGTATCCATCTAAACATCTATACCTAAACATCTAAGAAACATCACACATGCATCCATCTACATCATGTATATCCAGTACATTTGCAAATACATCTACATCATGTGTATCTAGTACATTTGTATATTAGGTACATTAAATTAATAATTAACATCATTGCATTAATTCATGATAATAATTACATATATTAACTATCTAAATAATGCATCCATCTAAACATCCATACATAAATATCTAAGAAACATCACACATGCATCCATCTACATCATTTATATCTAGTACATTTGCATATCGATCTACATCATGTATATCTAGTACATTTTCTAGAAACTTGTAGTCCTTAATGGATCATACGACCCATTAAGATACATAATAGGGCCTAAGGAGTCCAAATTGATCATAACTACTCATAAATAGGTCGTAGAAACCCTTCAGATTTGTAATAGGTTGTAAGGCTGACTAGTTAATGTTAAGGGGTCTTAATGGGTATTGTAAGAAACTTGTAGTCCTTAATAGTGGGTCTTATGACCCCTTAGGGTACATAATAGGTCCTAAGGGATTTTAATGCTTCTAAAGGGGTCTTAAGGGGTGGTACCTGAACCATTCATAAGACTAAGGGGTCATAATAGTAGGTAAGGGGGCGTGAATTAATCTTAAGGGGTCATAATAGCTCATATTCCTTATGCATCCTAGGGGGTCCTAAGGTGTGTAAGTACCCGTTCATAGGTACTAAGGGGCTATAATGGATCATACAACCCATTAAGATACATAATAGGGCCTAAGGGGTACAAATTGATCCTAAGTGGTCATAAATAAGTCGTAGAAACCCTTAGGGTTTGTAATAGGTTGTGGGACTAACTAATTAGTGTTAAGGGGTCTTTTAATGGGTATTGTAATAAAATTGTAGCCCTTAATGGTGGGTCGTATGACCCCTTAGGGTACGTAATAGGTCCTAAGATCTTTTATTGCATTTAAAGGGGTCTTAAGGGTGTTAGGACCCATTCATAAGGCTAAGGGGTCATAATAGGAGCTAAGGGGTGTGAATTGATCCTAAGGGGTCATAATAGCTCCTATGATATCTTTGGGTTCCTTATGCTTTCTAGGGGGTCTTAAGGGGTGGGAGGACCCATTCATAGGTACTAAGGGGTCATAATGGATCATACGACCCATTAAGACCCATTAAGATACATAATAGGGCCAAGGGGTCCAAATTGATCCTAAGGGGTCATAAATAGGTCATAGACACCCTTAGGATTTGTAATAGGTTGTGGGCCTAACTAGTTAATGTTAAGGGGTCTTAATGGGTATTGTAAGAAACTTGTAGTCCTCAATGGTGGGTCTTATGACCCCTTAGGGTATGTAATAGGTCTTAAGGGCTTCTAATGCATCTAAAGGGGTCTTAGGGTGGTATGACCCATTCATAAGACTAAGGGGTCATAATAGGAGCTAAGGGGTGTGAATTGATCATAAGGGGTCATAATAGCTCCTATGATACCTTTAGGTTCCTTATTCTTCCCAGGGGGTCTTAAGGGGTGGAAGGACCCATTCATAGGACCTAAGGGGTCATAATGGATCATACAACCCATTAAGACCCATTAAGATACATAATATGGCCTAAGGGGTCCAAATTGATCCTAAGTGTTTATAAATAGATCGTAGAAACCCTTAGGGTTTGTTTTAGGTTGTGGGGCTAACTAGTTAATGTTAAGGGGTCATAAAGAAACTTGTAGTCCTTAATGGGTCTTTGACCCCTTATGGTACATAATAGGTCCTAAGGGATTTTAATACGGCCAAAGTGGTCTTAAGGGGAGGTAGGACCCATTCATAAATAGTAAGGGGTCATAATAGAACCTATGACCCCTTAAGACCCATTAATATACAAAGTAGGGCTACAGTCTAGAGTCTCTAGGATGTAAATATTTTGTCTTAAGATCTAGTGGAACTGGTTTAATGCAGATTGCCTACTGTTTCTATAAAATGTCTTAACTAGGGTTTCTATTATGTGTTAAAAAATTTAAGGTTACAATTAAAAGTTATGTGTTTTAGGTATTATGTGGTGTGGGTTTCTCATTTGTTTTAATTTTCTATTGTACATGTGTGGTTTATACATTTTTAGAAAAAATACAAACAAAATTACATTTATATATACTAAATACAAGAAAAAATTAAATATATTTATTAAAATAATTTTAACTTTTATGTACAATAATTTACTAAAAGAATTTGACATACATGCATTTTCCATAATAAAAATAACAATAAATACTATTAAAAAATAATAAAAATAAAAATTAAATTGAATAAATTTTAAAAAAGACCTATGTGAAGGTGGTGTAGATGGAAAGCACAAAGGTGCAGGTGGTGTAGATGGAAACCGAAGAGGTGAAGCTCTGAAGGGAAAAAAGCAACAAATTTTATTAGAAAAATAGTTTAAAATAGTAAATAATACTAAAAAATTTATAAAAAAAATGATGATAAAAGTTAAAAAAGTTGAAAACCTCATCACCTGAAGGGATTTGGCCTAAAACAAAATGAGGTAGAGCTCTAGAGCAGGATCACACTCTGTGAAAATGACAATAATAGTTCCAAAAAAAAATTATAGCTTTCAAAACGGGGTCACGTTTGAAACGTCACCCCGTTCTGAAATGGGGTAGGATTTCAAACATCATCACATTTTGAGCTAGACCCCATTTAGCCTCAAGACCCTGTCTCCTATGGGGTGATGATTTGAATTAAGGTTTGGGGTCCCGAAGAAGAATGTTACCCTACTTTTTTGAAAATGTCACCCTGTTTCTTTAAGTACAATTTTGGGAAAATTACTAAGTTAAAAAGTTCTGCCTCAAGTGGACTCATCTTCTTGCCTGCACCCTCCATCTTATAATAACCGAGACATAATAATGAAGTGTAAACACCTAAGGTCAACCAAACCTAGAGTAGAAGCACCATTGAACTTTTAAACTAAGTCTCCAAAACCAAAAATCTCATGTTAGCTGAGATGAATGAAGATAAAGACATTAATAAATTATCCCCAAAAGTGCAACATTAGAAATATTCATGTGGTTAAATGTGAAGCATGCATTTCACATAGAAACCAGAGTTAGCCACAACTAAGTACAAATAATAGAAGTAACCCCAAGGTGTGCTCACACAATTCTCTAGACATGATTTTTCTTTCCCTAGTCCATTTACGATCCTAATTATTCTTCTAGGATCTCAATAGCCTCAAAAAAATGAGCCTAAGACTATTCCTAACTCTTCTCTAATAGCCACTCTTCTTGTGTCTAACCTTGAAGGACAACTACCATTAGTTTTGTCTCAATGCCTCACACTTGCCTTGAAGGAGTCCAAACCCAAACCCTTCATGCCAACTCCACAAATGCTACAAGGGTCTTTTCCACTACTTGCATGCTCATTCTACATCCTTAAATTCCCATTCTTATAGGTCTTTAATCCCAATTTGGTCGAGTTCCAAAGCATCTCTAGAAATGATCCTATTAGGCCTAACTGACCAATTACCCCTATCCAGAGGATTTTTCTGGATTTACTTGTAAATCTTTCAAACAACCCCTTATACTAATCTAGTATCAAGATACCCTTTTTTAAGACCTAAAATATTTTCAAGGTCTAGGGTCCCCAAGCCTTCCGTACACCTCTATGCTGAATTGTAGGGCTATTAGGCCTATTTTGTCTCTTCACAAGCAGTTCACTAACTTCTATGGAAAAAACTATCCAAGTGGATTTGATGAGCTCTAAACTTGATACCATGGACATATAGGACCCTAAAGAATCTAAGACCACACTTGGTTTAGAACTTTCATATACACCCTTGTCTCTACATTCTTCTTTTCCCCTGCCATACACCTAACTGGATAGTCCTAGCTCGTCTAGGGCATGGCTATAAAAATATAAAATCGACTCCTCTGACCTCCTATCTACATATGTAGACTTTACATAGGCTCCCCTAACTCATTCATCCAACCTTTTGAGTTTCCCATGGTTGGATTTCATGCGGGAGCCATAAAACCAAAATTGCACTGAATTGGACCAACAGACTCCCTAAAACTTAAACAATTTCCTATAGCTGAAAAAGTAACATTACAATACTTTCTCCCTAAATGAAAAAGTCTTGAATATTTTCCTACTACATGAATCCACCAATATATCAAGTATTTCAATCCATCAAAATACAAAGAACATTCAAATGAGTCGATTGTACTATGTATCTCAGAACACTTGCTCTATTGCTTTCAAAAACTTGCTTACAATCCAATCTACCTTCGGAAATGAGCCATATAGTATCATAAGATTCTTCCTCCACCATTTTAGGCCACTATAATTAATTTCTAACTCTTGGAATGAGGGGAATCCAGAGTTGTCGAGTTGCATGCAACATTTGCAAAAAGTTGGAAATGTTGTCATGAAAACTTTTGAGAATCTTTTGCATTTATGATGCAAACTATCTTTTAGGGCCTCTAACCCATACAACTCTATAAAAAAAAATCATTTAATCTACTTTAAGAATATTTCTCACCTTACATAGGTCTAGGACACATTTAGACCTTGTTTTCCAAATTTAGCCCTATTCTAAGGACTAAACACTTAAAAGCAAACTAACCTAAACTAAAATGCAATTAGCACTAAGCACTAATTAAACTAGTCACACATAAGAAAAAGACCTTCTAAGGTCTAATAAAAAACATACTAACTTGGATAGATTCAGTTACAAGCCAAAACTAACTAGGGCTTTGAGGATAGCCTAGGTGCTCCTACACCATCCTCCCCAAATAGAAAGACTTCAATCCACCCTTGGATTGAGTAAGTAGAGGTCAATGCCCAAATTTTTGAACTATGTTTCCTTTATCCATATTACATCTGCATATGTTTTTCCTTCCCACTTCACTAAGTGTTCTTGGTATTCCTTCTTCCTTGTCTTCTTGTAGACTCTGGAATCCACTATGTGTTCTTCCTTCTTGATTGGTGGAGATGGCAAGTTGAGTTCTTCCACCTCCTATATGACTTTAGTAAAACTTTGATCTGCATCTAGGATTGGGCCTTTTTATAAAAATAGGCCTATAAAATTAAACACTAAAGGTAAACCCATATCGTCTAGAAGTTCCACCTTGTAGGCATTTGCTCCATATTTGGCCAGTATGACACATGGGCCAATTCTTCTCATCTGAAGCTTATGTGGTGCTCCTTTTTGTAATCTTTCCTTGTTGAGGTGAACCATCACTAGATCCCCAACTTTGAGTTGGACATCTCTTTTCCTCTCATCCACTTTACTCTTAATCTTCTCTATATTTTAAATCTATGTCTTCCTCACTGTCTCATGGACTTCTTGCATAGAAAGTGCAAATTAATCAACATAGCCACTTCCCTTGGCTCTATTCTTTATATCTTGAAGTTCATATATGCCTTTTGGATGAAGGCCATTAACTATTTCAAAAGGACTCTTACCAGTAGTCCTATTCACTATGTCATTCTAGGCGTATTCTTCTTGCCCAATGAGTTGGTCCCAAGTTTGACCATACTCCTTAGTTAGACACCTTAGGATATTTCCAAGACTCCTATTGACTACCTCTATTTGGCCATCAGATTGAGGATGGTATGTGGATCCAAAAGATAATTTTTTTCCCAACTTATGATAGAGAGTCTTCCAAAAATGACTCATAAACTTTGTGTCTCTATCAGACACTATACTTACTGGCAAGCCAGGTATTCTGACTACCTCCTTAAAGAATATGAAAGTTATCTTACTTTCATGATTTGTTATCTTACAGGGTACAAAGTGTTCCAACTTGCTAAATCTATCCATAATAACATAAATGCTATCCATTCCCTGCTTTGTCTTGGGCAATCCCACTACAAAATCTATACCTAGACATTCCCATGGTCTCATTAGCATGGGTAAAGACTGATACAGGCCTACATTAGTATATGTACATTTGGCCTTTTGATAGATAACACATCCTTCTACATATTTCTTAACATCCAAATTACTCTTGGGCCAAAAGTAAAATCTCTGAACCAATTCTTGTGTCTTGTTAACACCAAAATGGCCACTAAGTGCACCATTGTGTTTCTCCTAGATTAGATTCTCCCTCATAGATCCCCTAGGGACACACAATTTACTCCCTTTAAATAATAGACCCAGAGAATTGACTATGAAAGTGATTTTTGTACTCTTGGCATACCTTGTAAATGTCTCCAAAGTCCTCATCTTCACCATATAGGTCTTTGAAGTTTTCTATCCCCATGATCTACAGTTGGATATCTTGAATGGTCAAGGCTCTTCTACTTAAGGCACCTGCTACCTTATTTTGTAACCCCTTCTTGTGCTTGATGTTGAAGGTTTAGGCTTTTAGGTACTCAACCCACTTCATATGTTTGTGACTGAGTTTATCTTGAGAGTTCAAGAAACTTAATGCTTGATTGTCTGAATAGACTATGAACTCTTTTGGAAGAAAATAATGCCTCCAGTTTCTCAGTGACTATACCAAAGCATACATCTCTAGGTCATAAGAAGAGTATTTCTTCTTACCTTCACTTAGTTTCTTAGAGTGGAGCACCGCTGGTCTTCCCTCTTGACTCAAGACAACACCAATAGCTACATTGTTGGCATCGCATTCCACTCTAAATAGCTTCTCAAATCTTGGTCAAACCAAAATTGGTTGGGTAGAAATCTTCTTTTTTCAACAGCTCAAAACCATGGTTATCTTTTTCATTCCACAAGAATTTAGTCTTCATCCCACCCTTGATAGTATCAAGCATAGGAGCACAAATTGCACTAAATTGTTTGATAAACTTTCTATAGTACTGTGCTAAGCCATGAAAAATTCTTACCTTAGTGCTTGTTCTTGGAGTAGGCCAATTGATGATGGCCTCCACCTTTTTAGGATCCATCTTTAGGTTGCCTTGAGATAACACAAATCCAAGGTACACTAACTCTTGCTTGATGAATTCACACTTCTCAAAAAATTTTATTAGCACCTCCTCATGTAGCTTCTTGCAAACCATTTCTAGGTGTCTGAGATGTTCTTTTCTTGTCTTACTATAGATGAGTATATCATATAAGTAGACTACCACAAACTTTCCAATGTATTCTTTAAGAACTTCATTCATTAACCTCATGAATTTTAATGGGGCATTGGATAACCTAAATGGCATGAAAATCCACTCATATAGTCCTTCTATGGTTTTGAAGTTTTCTTTCCACTCATCTCCCTCATTTACCTTAATTTGATGATAGCCACTCTTTAGGTCTATCTTGGTAAAATACCTTGCTCCTCCTAAATAGTCCATTAGGTCTTCTATCCTAGGGATAGGGAACCTATACCTAATGGTTATTCTGTTTATTACTCTGCAGTCAGTACATAACCTCCGTGTTCCTCCCTTTTTAGGGACTAAGATAGTGGGTATGATACAAGGGATAATTCTCTTTCTTATCATTCCTTGGCTTAGTAGTTCTTGAATATGTCTATCTATCTCCTCATTTTGTTGAGGATTCATCTTATATTCAGCCTTATTGGGTAGGGTAGATCCTTGGATTAGGTCTATTTGGTGGCCCACTAACCTCTTAGTTGGTAGGGATGATAGTTGTCCATCACTGACTATGCCTTCATACTTCTACAGTAGCTCCTGCACTTCCTTTGGCAACTCTCTCTTCTTTACTCCTTTGCCTACACTTTCTTCTTTTGGTTTCAACACCAATACAAAACCAACTCCCTCTCCTTCTTCTAAGGTCTCTAAGAAATCCTTCTCACTCACTATGAGAAGATTTGGTCTAGATGACTTCATCTCTGTATCCTCTAGTAGTGACTGGATTTTGAATGTCACATTGTCCTTCTTGAAAGAGTATGAATTCTTTGCACCATCATGCATGGCCTTTCTATCAAATTGCCATGGTCTACCTAGGATTAGGTAACATGCATTCATAGTTAGGACATCACATAAGATTTTGTCTTGATACCTCCCAATTGAAAACTCCACCCAAGATTTCTCATTGACAATGACATGTTGTCCTTTGTTTATTCAGATGACCTTGTAAGGATTGGTGTGGGGTATCCTTGTCATCTTCAAATTTCTAACTACTTCCTTTGACACTATATTATTAGTAGACCTTGAGTCTATACTGAATATACACACTTTTCTAATCATCTTACAATTCACTCTAAACAGTGACCTCCTCTTACTAGGATCTTCTTTTACTGGCCCCTTAATCAGATTTCTTCTCATCATAAGGTTCTCGCCTTCTTTTGATTCTAAGGGAACCGCAAGGTGTTTGTTTCCACCACTAGTTTCTTATTGAACATAGTTCACCCTCTTATCACTTCCTTGAGAAGTAGAACCCTTCTCTGGACATCTATATGTAGGATGTCCCATTTGATTGCAGTGGTAACACTTCATAGTGGAAAAGTAATTACCCCTACCTTGATTGTTGTTTCTTCCTCTGCTATTAGAGTTCCTTCCTCTATTTGAACCCCCTCTGTTGGAGTTTCCCTCTTTTTGTTCCAAAAATTTATTCTCCCCTTGGTTCTTGGATTCATAACTCCTTCCACCATATCCACCTCTCTGTCCTCTAGTGTCTCTTCCTCTACCTCTTCCTCTGGTACTACTAGAGTCTTGTTTTTTCCTTAGCTTCTTTTCAACTTTGGTGGAAATTTGGTGGCACTTATGAATGGTGTCTGGAGTCAAAATACTCATCTCATCTTGTATGTTCCACTTTATTCCATTAAGGTATCTTTCTACCTTAACCTTCTCATCCTCTACAACTCTAGATCTCATGAAAAGTCTCTGAAATTCTTCAGTGTATGAGTTTACATCTAGGTTATTTTGTCTCAGACCTTTCCTTCTCTTATGAAATTGGATTTCATAATCCTTAGGGATATAAGGATCTCTAAATTTTGCAACCATAGCCTTCCATGAAGCAATAGGCCTCTTTCCTTCCTTCTCTCTCTCATATTTGATGAATTTCAACCAAGTGAGAGCAGAGCCTCTCAATCTAGCTTTTGTTATCTTCACCTTTTGAGCCTCAATGATTCCATCACACTCAAAATGGTTTTCTAGTCCCTCTATCCAGTCAAGGACTATCTCTGCCTCCATCTTTCCAGTAAAAATTGGAACTCCTTCTAGTGCTTTGCCACTCATAGCCTTTAAATCTTTGGGAATGGATCCTAATTAAGGACAGGGTTATCTTCAGGTACTTCATCATCAATGGAAATATCCTTATCTTTCCCTTCAACCTTATCCTTCACTTTATCTTCTTTCTCATCAACTTCATCTACCTTTTTCTCTAATTAAGAAAATCTACCTCAGATCATTCTATTCTCCACTTCTTGATCATCCACCTTATTAGATAACTCAGAATTATTCACCATTGTTGACTCTCCTACTGATTTAGTTGGTTGAAACATTAACCACAAGTCTGATCAAATATTGCTCTAATACCAATTTGATAGAAGTAACCCCAAGGTGTGCTCACACAATACTCTAGACATGACCTTTGTTTCCCTAGTCCACTTAGGATCCTAATTCTTCTTCTAGGATCTCAATATCCTCAAGACATTGAGCCTAAGACTATTCCTAACTCTTCTCTAGGAGTCACCCATCTTGTGTTTCACCTTGAAAGACAACTACCATTAGTTTTGTCTCAATGCTTCACACTTTCCTTGAAGGATTCCAATCAAAAAACCTTCATTCCAACTCCAAAAATTCTACAAGGGTCTTGTCTACTACTTTCATGTTCATTCTGCATCCATACATTCCCATTTTCATAGGTCTTTAATCCCAATTTGGTTGATTTTTAAAGCATCTCTAAAAATGATCCTATTAGGCCTAATTGACCAATTAGCCCTATCTAGAGGGTTTTTTTGTTTATTTACTTATAAATCCTCTAAAAAAACCCTAAAAATAATCTAGGATCTAGATACCCTTTTTGAAGACCTAAAATATTTTCAAGGTCTAGGGTCCCCAAGCCTTCTGTACACGTCTGTCTTGAATTGTAGGGCTATTAGGCATATTTTGTCTCTTCACAAGGAGTTCACTTACTTCTATGGTAACATCTATCCAAATTGATTGGGTGAGCTCTTAAATAGATAATAGGGATCTATAAGACCCTAAATAATCTAAGGCCACACTTGGTTTAGAACTCGCATACTCACCCTTGTCTCTGCATTCTTCTTTTCCCCTGCCATACACCTAACCGGACAGACCTAGCTCACCTAGGGCATGGCTATAAAAATAAAAAAATTGACTCCTATGAACTCATACCTACATATGTACACTTTATAGAGGCTCCTCTAAATCATTCATCCAACCTTTTGAGTTTCACACGGTTGTATTTCATGGGGGAGCCATAAAACCAAAATTGCACTGAACTAGACCAGCAGACTCCCTAAAACTTAAACAATTTCCTACAGCTAACAAATTAACACTACAATACTTTCTCCCTCAATGAAAAATTCTTGAATATTTTCCTACTACATGAATCCACCAATAGATCAATTATTTAAATCCATCAAAACACAAAGAACATTCAAATAAGTCGACTGTACTTTGTATCTCAGAACACTTTCTCGATTCCTTTCAAAAGATTACTTACAATACAATCTACCTCAGGAAATGAGCCATAGAGTATCATAAGATGCTTCCTCCACCATTTTAGGTCACTAGAATTTATTTCCCACTCCTAGAATGAGGAGTATCCAAATTTGTCGAGTTGCATGCAACATTTGCAAAAAGTTGCAAACGTTGTCATGACAACTTTTGAGCATCTTTTGCATTTATGAACCAAACTATCTTTTAGGGAATCTAACCCATAAAACTAAATGAACTAACATATTTTAAGCCTCTTTAATCATATTTCTCACCTTACATAGTTCTAGGACACATCTAGACCCCATTTTCCAAATTTAGGCCTATTCTAAGAACTAAACAATTAAAACAAAACTAACCTAAACTAGAATGAAATAAGAACTAACCACTAATTCACCTAGTCACACATGACAACAAGACCTTCTAAGGTCTAAGAAAAAACATACTGACTTGGCTAGATTTAGTTACAATCCAATACTAACTAAGGCTTTGAAGATAGGCTAGGTGCTCCTGCACCAACAAACAATCACCAAATCCATAATACTTTGTTCCAAACCTCAAACATCTAAAATAGATATCTTAGGACACACTTGAGAATTCAAATGGGTCAAAAGGAATCATGGGGTCTTACAAGGTGTCCTATTATGCCTTATCATGTACTAGGACCCCTAAGAAGACCCTGTGACCCCTTTCGACCTATTTGAATGCTCAAGTGTGTCCTAAGGGGTCTCGACCTATTTGAATGCTCAAGTGTGTCCCAAGGGGTCGTAGGAACCCTTAGGACACACTTGAGCATTAAAATGGGTTAAAAGGGGTCATGGGGTCTTCCTAGGGGTCCTAGTACACCTTATCACTTACTAGGAACCCTAGGAAGACCTCATGACCCCTTTCAACCCATTTGAATGCTCAAGTGTGTCCCAAGGGGTCCTACGACCCCTTAGAACACACTTGAGCATTCAAATGGGTTAAAAGGGGTCATTTGGTCTTCCTAGGGGTCCTAGTATGCCTTATCACATACTAGGAACCC
>MU227984.1:1018063-1039807 GCA_018584345.1 Thuja plicata | reverse complement strand
TAGGACCCCTAGGGAGACCCCATGACCCCTTTTGACACATTTGAATACTCAAGTGTGTCCCAAGGAGTCCTATGACACAACTGAAGGGGTCGTAAGGGGTCCTATGACACATTAGAACACTCAAGTGTGTCGTAAGTGGTTGTAGGTCCACTTTCAACACACTTGAGCATTCTAATGTGTGGAAAGGGGTCATGGGGGCACACTTGAGAATTCCAATGTGTCCTACAACCCCTTGGGATACACTTGACCCTTAGGAATATTAAAACTAGGTAAAAATGAAAAAAGCACTCACAAGAATGAGAGAATGCACTTGAAATGTTGAACCATCAGAAGTAGAGAGTGTGACATATGGATTAGCCATTTCTTCACCTGAGATTTTTTGAAGAAACTCAATCTCCTCTTCTACGCTCTCACTTTGTTTCACTTCCTCTGCACACAAGATTGCAATCTATTTTTTCTTTATTTGAATTGTTTCCAATTACTATCTTAGGGCTTGGATAATTTGACCCTATTGATTTCCCCCCTCTTCTCACAATAATCTCATCTCTTCTCACATATTTTTGAGTAATTCCAAATTGTTTCTCACCCTCTGCCCTAAGTATTTCATTTTGTTCCCTCACCCCGTGAAGTTTGTATAAAAGACATGTACATGGTAATCTTCACAGTATTTAGGAGGCACAAATTGGTAACAATTGGAGTAGTAGGAGTAGGACCCCTTGGGACACACTTGATTGTTCCAGTGTGTTGAAAGGGGTCATGGGGTCTTCCTAGGGGTCCTAACGCGTGATAAAGAGTACTAGGACCCCTAGGAAGTCCCCATGACCCATTTCGACACATTAGAACACTCAAGTGTGTCTTAAGGGGTCCTACAACCTCTTGGGACAAACTTCAATGTTGAAATGTGTCGAAAGGAGTCATGGGGACTTCCCAGGGGACCTAACGCGTGATAAGGCATACTAGGACTCCTAGGAAGTTTCCATGACCCCTTTCAACACATTAGAACACTCACGTGTGTCCTAAGGGGTCCTACGACCCCTTCAGACACACTTGATTGTTCCAATGTGTCGAAAGGGGTCATAGGAAGTTGCATGATAGACCTTCCTACAGACATGTCCACAAAATTCAAACTTCTTCATACATCGGGCCTTGCAAATCCAATTCTCACATGTCCTCCTTGATGACATTTCCTGGGAAAAAGATGACCACAAATTAATTTTTCTTTGTACATTTCCTGGTACAAAAGCTCATACTTCCATCGTCATACCTCCTTAAATCATGAGATTTGGTAACAACATACATTCAGCATCATCTGGATGCTTAGGATAGTATAGTGGTATTCCATTACCAACATACCCATTATATGTAAAATGCTTTATGATATCACTCCACACTAGAGAATTGTTTGAGACTAGCTTGGCATTTCCAAAGACATACAGACCAATTCTAGCCCTGAAAAGGGTAACACAAGTTCTGTTTGGAATGTTAAGAAATCCTATATTTTCTAATGTGTTTACATTCAAATTAGCAATTCAATGTTTCTTGTACCAAAGAAAACAATATGATATCAACTCTCTTGTCCATGGTCAAGAGTACATTTGCTAAGAATTGAGCTCTTAGTTCTAGATACTAACCTTGCTAGAATTTTCTCGTATTCATATATTCCCTCCAAAAATTGATCCAAAGCTCTATTAGTAAAGCACACTATGAGAATGGGACCAAAGGAATTTGCAATCTTATGAAGCAAAACCTTTATAATTTGCAACCCGGTAAATGTTTTTGCAGTGCTAGGAGGGCCCTGAATAATGGGCAATTTTTTGATGAGCTCATGATTAATGGCCGCCGCCTGACTATCAACAATAGAATCATATCTGCAGACTTGTTTCCAATCAAAATTACATTGAATCTGAGCTATTTTGGCT
Source organism: Thuja plicata (assembly GCA_018584345.1). Lineage (NCBI taxonomy): Eukaryota > Viridiplantae > Streptophyta > Pinopsida > Cupressales > Cupressaceae > Thuja > Thuja plicata. The sequence goes on along the minus strand of MU227984.1, from coordinate 1,037,888 downwards.
TCCAGATAAACTAACTGATCTATAAACAAAATATTGAATGAAAGACCAAATTCTAAACCATCTTTACCTCCTCTCATCCCCACATATTGAACAAAGTTATAAACCTAGAAATCAGAGGACCCTTTCTACTCAACAAACTCCTATTTTTTCTTTCAACTCCCTCTAATTTGGTTCACACACTCCCTATAAGCTTCAAGTAAATATTCTCTTATAACCCTAAACTGGGTGTGTAAATAATTACATATACATTCTCATATGGCTCTACAGTTCTTTATTTATAGGAACACAAGACTCTCCATCTGCGCCATCATTTTGCAAGAGTTCCATGGTAGGAGGTAATATATGGGTTGAGAGAGAGAGAGAGAGAGAGAGAGAGTTCCTACTCCCTTTCTCTCTACAGTTCCTACTCTCTCCCCTAGGTATTATTGTTATACTATAAATATTAATAAATAATTAATATTAATATTATACTACTATAAAATAGAGAAATAAATAATAATATAATACTAATATTTAAATAATTATATAATATGTTTGCTATTACCATCTAATATTAATATTAAAACAAATGAAATTTATAATATATAAACTAAAACTCATAAAATTGAAAAATTGAAAAAACTTCAATCATAAAATTTTGAAATCAAAATGTTGTATTTGGGCGGGAGATATCAGATATACGATAATATAGGATATATGATAATATCGGACATACGATAATATCAGATATATGATAATATCGGACATATGATAATATCAGATATACGATTAGGCTTGGTAGTTGCTTTGGGTTTTGGCTTTCCAATGCCAAACATGGGGTGTCAACCCCAATGACGTGTTCACCATATTTCCTCTGATCTACAAACTTAGACAATGTAGTTGACGACCATTTTTTCACCCAAAATTGATGAAATGAAAAGGGTTTGTTAAAGACGTTATCATCTTTCCATCAATATAATTACTGTCAGAATTCGAGTTCAGTAAGTAATTATTACTTATTTTCTAGTTGAGATATCTCTAAAGTCCTGATTGACATACTGATTGAAAAACAACCATAACTTTCAAATGGTTTAACCATTTTGAAATCCGAAACATGCGTCACATTCTATGCTTTGCGTACTATAAGAAAAAAAAAGTTTGCAATTTTGTAAAGTTTAGAATTAGTTAAGGTGGTCAGACACGAGAGTTTTTTATTTTGAATAAGTTGTAGCAGAAAATTCATAATTAATTATTTATTTGGTAAAAATTACACAAAAATATGCGTCACATCCGGGCATGAGTCTACTAATTATATTTAGAATCTTGTGAAAATATATCATCATTTGATTGTGATTAAGGTGGTCAGACATACACGTACTTTTTATCTTTTTTCTTTAAATTTTCATAGTAATGCATTGAAATCTAAAATATTGGACAATTAGTTTAATTTTTTTTCAGAAAAGGGCTAGTAGTTTAGAAACTACATTCAATTTCCTAAAAATTATGTTCTTACAACTTTTTCACATAAGGTTGATAAGATGTTCAACTTGTTACATCAAGTTGACTAACCTTGAATATTTTAATTTTCATTGCCACTTAAGGCCATAGCTTGGTATACCATGTTCTTGCACATACCCGCATATATAATATTCATTTTGACATTATCTTTTCAATTTAAAATTAAACAGAATCATGTTAGACATTTTTTTTCTATCAAATTGTCTACAAGTAATTGGATATTGATAAGCTTCCAAACAAACATTGCATTTTTTAATTGTCCCTTTATTCTATAAAAATGTTCTTAAGATATAAGTAATGGATTATTTACATTTCTCCAAATAAGGCCATTAATAATTGAATATTCAAGAATTCTATTGAGAAGTTCTAGATATTTCTCAGTAACGAAAACAAAGATTTTAAGAATCATAAAATACAAAAATACTAGGATTTAATAACTAACACATGATTTACAAAAAATATTTATATCTTCATTGTATAACTTATTAATTCTAAATCAATTTAGTTTTGGGTTTTAAATTACACATGAAATATTAGAGTTTTCAAATTACCTATAAGATATCGCATTTAGATGATTTAATATTTTAAATTTAAATGAACATACTTTTTTAAGAGATTTAATATTTGGGATATACATGTTTATAATTCTAATTCAAAACAACTAAATTATCTAGATATAGACCTTTTGGATGCATTCATTCCTTCATGATGTATATAGGTCCTTGCTTGATAATTGTATAGAAATACATCAAGCTATATATCTATGTCACCATTATTATACATTTTGTTTTATTTATATTGCTAAATTCAAGCTAATTTATTCTTTTCATTGTATACAACTTTAAATTATGATTAAGCATGACTTAAAACATGTACATGTGCATGTGCATATATGCACGCACACACACACACACACACACACACACACACACACACACACACAAATATATATCTGTGTGTGTGTGTGTGTGTGTGTGTGTGTGTGTGTGTGTGTGTGTGTGTGTGTGTGTGTGTGTGTGTGTGTGTGTGTGTGTGTGTGTGTGTACAAACACACTTCCAATGTGTATAAACAAAGAAAACAAATTAAAGTTCAAAAATATTCATTCAATTGTTTATTTCAATATGTAGGAACAAAGAAAACGAATTAAAGTTTCTAAATTAAAGTTAGAAAACATTCATTAAATTTATTATAACCAAATATTTTATGTGTTCATATTTTAAATATCGTATTTAAAGTAAATAGCACCTTTATACAATTTTTTGTCATAATTACTTACAAAAGAAAAGTAAACCTAAAGGAAAATCTAATGCAACATATTTAATATATTACTAAATATAAAATTGGGAAATCAAAATATTGTATCTTCTAATTTTTAGTCATCTAACTATATTCTCTAACATATTAGCCTACATCTAAATTTATATTAACGTAGTCATTGCACCTCCTTACAGTACAAGTGATAGAATTTACATGCCATGTTAAAAGATGAAGAATGTCTTAATTTTTGTCATGTTGCGCTTAAAGTTGTATTCAAATCCTTTTACACCACAACTTAAGAAACATCTCAACATAAAAAAGTACTACAATTTGGCAAGTTGTGAATGGTATTAGGGAGGTTATTTAAGATTGTGTGACCTCTCAAGTCTAAGTGAGTTGTGAAAGTTTGCCAATAGTATTGAGAAGGTTATTTAACTTATAACACCATTGTATTCCAATGCGCAAGAACAAGAAAATTAAAAAATAAAAAATAAAAAATAAAAAACAATCATTTTGAGCTTACTTATACAATAAAAGAAAATTTGGGATCCAATTTCAAACAAAATTGAAGTTGTTACAAAATATTCCTTCAAATGATTATAGCCAAATATATAATTCAAGTATATTTCAAATGTCATCAAAGATATTAGGCATTTTGATGTTATCTTTCAAAATTGAAATTAAATTGAATCTTTGAATATTTTTTCTCATCATTGTCTATAAAATAAAAGTAAACCTACATAAAATAATATTGAAAACACAAATAATGAAATTCTAATGTAATATAACTAAAAGATTACTTTACATATAAAAACTGATAAATAGAAAAGGTGTATCTTCTAATGTAGTAATCAAAGTGTACTATCTAATATATTATTACGTACATATGATTTTCTACCATGTAATAATTGCACCTCTTTAAAGTGAAAATTCTAATTTCACACCATAGCTAAAGAATGTTCTCAACATAAAAAATACAGCAATACAATAACTATGGTAGATTGTTAATAGTATCAGGGAGGTTATTTAAGCTTCTACACCTTCTCAAGTCTAAGTGTAGTAGTCATACAAGGTTTGCAATAGTATTAGGAAGGCTATTTAATTTATTGCATCATAACTATGATAAGTTGCCAATAGTATTAGATATGTTATTCAACCTATAAAACCCTCTCAAGTTGAAGTGCTCTAGCTATGACAGATTCCTAATAATATCATTGAGGTTAGTTAACCCATCACATCCTCCCAAGTCCAAGTACTACAACTGTGATAGATTGTCATTGATATCAGGAAGGTTATTTAACTATAGCACCATTCAAAAGTTCAAAAATTGCAGCTTTGACAGGTTGCCAATGGTATTAGGGAGGCTATTTAATCTTCTACATCCTCTCAAATTTAAATTTTGTAACTCTGGTAGGTTACCTATAGAGTCAGACCGATTTTCTAATCTTTTTACATTTTTCCATGTCCAAATGTTGTAGCAGTTGTATAATAGGAAGTGAAAATAAGAAGATGAAAATGGTGCTACTATCTTTGAGTTCCATAATCTTCAGTAATTGCCTAATTTTAGTCACATATCTGGAATGAATTGGCTTCTTTATTGATTCAAGGATCTTTTGTATTGGCCCCTTCTTCCTAATTGTAATGGGATCATGTTCCAACCATAACCATATGAGACTTGGAGGAAGCACAACTAGCATGTCATCTATCATGCCTTCAATGGGAACATCATGCAAGTGAAGATAATGAAGACTAGGTCTTTAGAACACTTTAAGACTCTATGGATCACCTCCATTAAGCCGAAGGAGAGATAAGTTGATGTTGGACATAGTATTTAAACCGATTGCCTCCCATAGTCGGGTGCCCAATTTTTTTTTTTTTATGCAATTGTCTTCCTCATATCTCACAAATGATCATACATCTTGAAAATTCCTCTGCAGTCAATCTTTATCAATAAATTCATTGAATTATTTGATACAATAGTGTCTACCATATTGTACAAAGATTTCCTGAAAACAATTGGACAAGTTTTGTGTTCGCCAATAAAGGAGCAAGCAATATCTAAAAATATTTCTTTTTCTTCATTGTTAAGAGCATAATAACTAAATTTGAGTCTTTCATGAATATTTGGGTTGAGATTAATGTTATTTAAAGCTTCTGTCCAACAACCTATGTCATCCTTCTTATCATACAAGAATGACCCAATCACTTCTAATGAAAGAGGGTGCCCTTTACAAGATTTCACCATTCTTTCTGATAGATTTTCATAGTTGGGATTTGGAGATGCTATGAGAAAAGTGTGAAAACTGAATATGTGGATATCTTCATTTATATCTAATCCATTCATCTCGTGAATGCATTTCGATGAGTTCCCAACAACATTGAGAATGTGTTTACCTCTAGAAGTTATAATAACTCTGCTACCAAAAGCCAACCAAATTCCAACCAAAGCATTCCATTGTATGAAAGCATTCACATCCTACAAGATAAGAAGAGAACATTTTCCTCTCAAGTGTTCTCTAAATAAAAATATACCTTCATCAACACTATCTACTTCATCACCATATTTAGATAAATATTTGAGAACTTTTTTCTATAACTGTGTAAGTCGTGTAGCTTCTGCAGTTGTGTCACAAACATTCATCACAAAAGAAGTAACAAAATGAGCATAAATTTTATTGTATATGGACTTGGTAGATATAGTCTTGCAAATGTCACCCATACCCCATATGCCAATTTTAATCACTTTATCCATTGAACTAAAATTTAATTTTTGAATAAGAACATTCTTCACACCATCCAATCTAGTTGGATGCTTGGAAACTTCTAATGGTCGCTATCCAATGTCATGATCAGATCATTCACCACCATCTTTACCAATTGAGCTTCAAACCTATAATGTTAGCATTATGTCAATAGAATTCCATATTCAAGGAACTTCATGTTGGCATTTACTTTTTATACTTATTTTGCCTAGTAATATTACTTTTTGCTATCATTTATTAGAATATAATTTTCACTATCTTATGTACATGGATGGATTAAAAGTAATATTTTAGTTTTAAAAACTAGTATATTCTCAATCATTTTTAATTATATTTGAGCAGTGAGCTTTAGGCAGTGTGTCTGAATGCAAGTACACTTCTAAATCATTATGAGACAATATTTCAGTAGATTATAGTCTTGTAGTTTTTATCCCCACCATGGTTTTTCCCCTAATAGGGTTTCCATGATAAAAATACATGTGTTATGGTGTGATGTTTATTTGGTATATGTTCTTGCATGTTACATTTTAGTTTATATGCTTAGTTATTTGTGGATCAGATTAGAATCATTTTATTGAAGTTAAAATTTGTATAACACTAATTCACCCCCTCTTAGTGTTCCCTCCTAATAATTTTTCTCTTGGAAGTTGATCTAGTTTTCTTACCCATCTGACATTCCTTACACATATCATTAGTAAGTTTCAACAACTTAGGAAGATCTCTCACATCTTGAGTAGCACTTATCGTGACAATATTATCAAATTTCACATGACACAACCTCTTATTTCATAACCAACTTTCATCAAACTGACTAATCAAACATCTATTCTTAGCACTATTCAAATGAAAGACATTGCCTTTAGTTTTTGTACCTGATGCAATCTTGTTTCAGGAACTTCCCAAAATTCTACATTTGTCATTCATTGTATATCATAACCCTTGTCAACTAGCTGTCCAACACTCAAAAGATTATTCCTAAGACCTTCAACATATAAGACATCATCAACACTATTCTTATCGTTAAGAGTAATGGATCCTCTTCCACGGATCAAACAATGAGTTTCATCACTAAATCTTACACCACCACCATCATATCTTTCCAATCTTGCAAAATTTCTCTTATCTCTAGTCATATGATATGAACATTCATTGTCAATCACCCATTCATCTTTCTCTTCAACTTGTGTGGCCAAAGTTCTTTCCACATTCATACAACTTGTAGAATCAGGATCATCTTCTTTCTTGATAGAAATAAATACCCATTCATCATCTTTTGAACCACCTTCATTATACTCATCATATGCCACACCTTCATCAACAATACATTAACATTTCTTCTTATATCTAGGTTGAAATTTTCTAGGTTTATGCCTACGCTCCCTTTCCAAATATCTTGAAGAAAAATGACCAATCTTTTTGCAAGAAAAAAATTTAAGAGGAAAATTTCCTTCATACATACCAACACCTTTAGGAAATCTCTTCACAATAAGGGCTTCAACCTCTTCCAACTTACGGTATTCTTCTTCAATCTCTTCCATCTCTTTTTCATATCTACAAACTTTTGTAGAACTTTCTCCTCGATCATATCTCTTGTTATCTTTAAAAATACTAGCTTTGAATGAAGATTCAACTTTAGGAAGGGAATAACCAAATTAACTCATCTCAAAGGCTCAAATCTTACCAATCAACATGCCTCTTGTCACATTTATCAGAGTCCTGATCTCCTTAATAGAAGTAACCCTGTGTTTGTAGGTTAGGGGTAAATATCTAATTTTCTTAGCAACAATATATTGTTCATCTAATTTTCCATCAACACATCTGATACTACACAAAAGCTCATTCACCTTCTCCATGTAAGTAGTAATGTTATCATCTTATCTCATCCTCAATGTCTCATACTTTCCTTTTAGCCTCTACAACTTCACAAGCTTCACATAAGAACCACCTCATAATATGTCTAAAATTTCCTCAAGATATCATGATTAGTCTTTAGCTCCATAACATTTTTCATCTCATTATCAGTCAAGACACTCAACAATGCTTCCTTATATCTAATATTATATTTATCTTTCTTATTCTCATCAGGAGTAGTCATAGAAATATTTGTAGGAAGAACATATTCTTCCTTAATAATCTCCCAATAGTCTTCACCAATGCATCTCAAATGTTTTTCCATGTGACCTTTCCAAAGAGTGTAGTTAGTGCCATAAAATCTGGAACTATCCTTCTTAAATACTTCTATCTTGGATCATCTCAAGTTGTTAAGTTCCCGAAGGTGGAACTAGCTCTGATACTAATTGATGGAAATATGAAAGCAAAAAACTGAGGGAGTGGGCGGGGGTGAATCAGTTGTCTCCAAAACTCCACAAACTTAAACAACTTATACTAAAAAATTCAAATTAGATAATTAACAATGAAGCACAAATCCACAACACATCAAGAACACATAACACCAAGATTTTTATCATGGAAAGTCAGTCAAGGGAAAAACCACGATGGGGATGAAACCACAAGATGATCTAATTTTTCAAAAGTACTACGCCCTAGTAGGAGTATTACAATGGAAATGCATATGTATTTAGGCACACTACCTAGACCTCACTGTTCAAATACAAAAGGCTTCCTGCCTTGGGAAGCCTCACTTCCTTACAAATATATATGGATAATAATTCACAAATCATGAATTGGATAATAGCATCTTCTACATCGTACAACTTTATTTTCCACACCAGATTAATATTCGCACATCCACATACTCTTCTGCACTATCGCACATGATCCAAAAATAAATAAAAATTATATTTATACATCTCATCAACTAATTCTCTCAAGGTCAACGAAGGATCTAAATATTAAAGATACAACCTTTCTCGATTATAAATATTGAATATGAACCAAAAAATGTTGTCCAGGACATAGCATAGACCAAAAAATTCATCCTTGAACATGTTAACCATCCAATAATCATGCCACAAACATACGCAACATGATACACCATCAATTTGGCCAAGAACATGAAGAGCAAGAACTCACCAACTAAAAAATCACCAAATGTGATCACCTCGATCAATGTGAACTGACAACACAATAGGAGAATGATCTAGAAACATCCACAAGCATCATGAATTACCTCAAGAACATCCACATTAACTTGAATCACTGGAATTATCAACATCATCATACCAAGCCTCAAAAAGAACAAAAAAAACTGTTGTCAATCAGAAAAATATCTCAAGCAGAACTCCAAATTATGAACTAATTAAGTTGAGGACACTACATAGATCCACATACACAAATATTGAAATAAAAAGAACCAATGATCCAAATATTGTCACATTGTCACCTCAAAACATCTAAAATACTATTCTCAACACATAAACCCATAACTTACTCAAATCACCATGCGAACCTCATAAATTTGAATAAAATCAACTACAATCATTCCTCAACCCAATATACACTAGTCTTCAAATCATTGTCTATACCAAACCAAATAACTCACTGAACATCTCTAGAATATTGTCCCAAATAGAGAAATATGATGACATCAATGAAAAAATATTAATGGAAACACATATATGTATATTATACCAACATTTTCTTTGGTGTTTTCTTTGGCTAGGTGACACCCAAGCTTACTAAAAAATCAACAAAGATTTTTGTGTTTTGAGGAAGATGAAAAACATTGCCACTTTTTGGCCCCCATGATCCTGCACATACCCTGCTTCATTGTCTAGTCACTAGGAGTTCAAATAATCTTCAATGAGCTTATCTATATCATCTGGATGTCAGCATCATCCACTTGTTAGATCTTGACAAACATCCCTGCGATGATATAAATTTATTTCTTTTTCTTAATACCTACAAACAAACATATATCATAACATCGTTGAAGCTTTTGAAAAAATTCAATAAGATTATGAACAATTATTTATGACTGGCATGGGTGATGACTTGAATGACACATAAACTCATTGGATCAGTAGAACATAAAAAATTCTTAACAATAGATTGACACACAACTAGCATGACCCACTTAAAAACAACTTGAAGCACATGCATTATAAAGGTTATGTCATTTGGTTATCATGGGGGGGGGGGGACATAAAGGGATAAAAAAGATAAAGCCCTAAAGGAATAACATAATTAAATTATGCTAAATGTTTAATCAAAAACATCGACAAATTATATGATAGATCCTAGGCATAGGGTTATTCGGCAAATGACATAAAACCCTTGTATAAGAGACAGGTTAAAAGATATTAATTAGACAAAGAAGTCACGATAGAAATAGAATAAAAAATTTACCACAAGGATTTTAGAATATAATAGACTAATTCTAAAAACACAAAACCCTAACCCTAAAGGGACTGCAGAAAGTGCTCTAACATTCATAATGGAAGCTTCAGAGTATGAACTCTATTGTACTTATTATTTTTCTATGAGAAATTGTAGTACTTCTTCTCATGTTATTTTTAAGGGTAAGGAGTAGAACAAAGTCATCTTGGAGGTTGGAGTCACAAAAGGTTGGAGGAATTCCTATCATCTTGAGCTAGCTTCTTTCTTTGAGATGGTGCTTCTATGGGAATCATTTTTGGATTTTCTTTCATGCTTTATTTTTTCCTTCTTCATTGTTGCTAATATATTTTAAGAATACATGTGTTGTGAAGGTTATAATTTGGAGATAGATTTGGGGTTCGATGAAGAACTCAAGTATGGAATGTTTCCCAAAGCGTTCACGATAGTGTGATAAAGAATTATCACCCTTTTAAGGGTCAAGAGACAATTTTGACTATTTTGTCCAAAATAATTCAATATTTATGATACAAGAGTTCAACATAATTATCTCATGCATTTATCTTGGAGCTACATTTTTATGAGGGACACGAGACAACTTGGAGGAGTTCCACTTTCTTGAGGATTTGGTTCTTCAAAGAAATATTTTCTCAAAAAATATGTATTCATTTATGTACTCAACAAACTTTATTGTGTAAATCGTAAGAGGGGTCCCTAGGATGAGGTGAATTTGATTTTTTGCAAGAGCAATGTAATACAGGGGAATTTTGGAGTATTACATTGGCAATTATGATTGCAGTTGCACTTTCTATTATTGAAACTAATAACTACATCATATATCCTTTTATATGTTTGAATAATTGTTCAACATGTATCAATAAAACTATCCACCTCTATTTTGTCATTTGTCACCTTCATTTGCCTATGGAACAATCAAGTAAACAAACAATGCAACATTATACTTTGAAGAATGAAAAAGTTTGTAAATAATGATAAAATAGTAATTAAAAATATTAAATGATAATACTCAAGCTAGATTTCAAGAAAGAATATTTCCATAATAATTTTTTGAAATATAATATTTTTCAAGAAGAATTCTTTGGTTTCTATGACAAATTAGTGAACTAAATGCCAAAACACTACAAATAAATTACAACAAACGATAAAAGTCAACAAGAAATTATGAAAAAAATTAAAATACCATGACTCTATGAAGGAGCATTAGGATGTTAAAATTCTCTACAAAAAGTTGTTTTAGATATTCAATAAGAGGCTAAGTAAAAATACACTAAACAAATGGAATAATGTAATTGATTGAGTGAATGTTAGAAAACCTTTCATTATTTTATTTCGTGTTGGAGACCTAGTGTTAATTTTTGAAGATATGTTGTAAAATGATTCCTATAAATTTTTAAGAACCTAAATAAGATAACATATCAAATGCATGAGTGAATTGAGGAAGATATATCCCATAACTAATATCCATGAGAGAAGGTATTTAGATGCAAATAAAAATATTTGACTACATAATATGTTACAAAACTATTAAAAGTATGATGAAAGATTTTCCAAAATCTTGAAAATTTTGATAAAAGAAGGAAATAATTTGATGAGATTACCATAGATTTCTAGACTATATTATTTTTTGAAGAAGAAAAATTAGACGGACTGCCATGAGACTCCTCGTGATGAACACAAGAAGTAACAAGATTAAAGTTTACTTAATTGGCCATTTCTAATTTATTCAACTCTTAATTTAATATAATTGTCCACCAATTTTGTTTAGTTATAAATATGATATGATCCTTCACCTATTTGATTGCACACAAATGGTTGTCAGAGAAAATTCTACTTTTAAATCAGCATTTGTGGTGACTACTTTCCCATATCCATGGTGGCAACTGTTTAAAATGCTCACAATTCATATAGTCATTTAATTTTTTCAAACTACTATCTCTCAAACATTGTAAACATTGTATCAATATGCCTTCTCATGAGTTTAATATCAACAAATTTTTACCATTCTCTCAATACATAAGGTATGAAAATAATGGGAAGATCATCGTCATTTTTATTGTAAGTTACTTATTCATCAACTTATTCTAGGCTCATCATAAAATTCTTTTCCAAGATGTCGTGCTCTGCTTCGCCGAGCTCTACTAAGGCCTTCTTTTCCAAGCACCCTGTTGTGGCAGTGCCTCCTTAATGTAGTATTGTGGATCCCTCTTCGCGATTTGTGGTAGTCCCTTCTCCTAGGAGGGTGTTTGTGGACCCCATCTAGGTGAGGTTTGCTACTATTTCCTCATCCGAGTGCACGACCATTACTAATAACAGTGCCTCTCCTACAAGCATGGACCTCCAGGTTCTGGCTGTTGCTGGAGCTCTTCCTATCCGCCCTGCCCCATCTGTGGATGTTGAGGCATCTATGCCTACTATGGTGGAAGCTAGGGTTTCATTGGCAGGCTCTCCCTCTGTTTGGGCTGTTGATTCCTCTCCTATGGTCTCAAAGGGTCCAGGGGAGTCTTTTGCGAATATTGTATCCAAGCCTTGTAGGGTTGAGAAAGAACCTAGGGTTACACTGGTTCTTTTGTTTGGTTCTTTATTGGTTAAGGTTTATTCTGAGGCTGAAGGGGATTTGGAGAACAACGCTGATATTTTTAAATCTCATGGTCCGATTTTCCATTTTTGGGGATTCTAGCCTAGCCTCCACTAATGCATGAATGGGTTACTCACAAGTGGGAATCATTAATTTCAGGTACTATTCATATCTTTCCTCTCGAAAAGGGGTTTTTCATTTCTAAGTTTTATATTGTTGAGGATAGAACCAAGATCCTATGTGATAACATTTTTTGCTGGGAGGATGACCAATTTATGCTTTTGGTAAAACTCTGGCACCCAAATTTTAATCCTTCAACAGAATCCTTTAGTAAGATCCCTATATCGGTTAGACTCCCTAACCTCCCTCTTCATCTTTGGAATGACTTTGTCCTTGAGGAAGTGGGCGAGGCTTTGGCGGATTTTTTGATGCTAGATCATGATTCCTTAAATATTTACCATTCTACTTTTGCTAGCATTTTAGTTGATCTTGACACTTCGATGGGTCTCCCATCTGAAATAAAAATTGAATCAACTTTAGGGTCATGGATCCAGCAACTTGACTACGAGGGTATTCCCTTCAGATGTCGCAATTTCTTTAAGACTGGCCACATCTTAGCTCAATGTGGCTTGGATTTCAAGAAAGAGAAACCATCTCCTTCTTGGTGGAAGGACGCTTCCACAAAACATTATATAGTTATGAAAAGTTCCTCTACATCTGGGATGAAGGATAATCCTATCCAAACTCCTACTACCCTTGCTGGGTCTTTGGCGACTGCTAGTTTGGTTTCTGAATCTACTGGTGTTGATTCTACTGGCACTGATTTTGTTCATTCTCCGCTAGTGGATGTTGTTGGTGGGTCCACAAGTGGATCTATGCCTATGGGTGTTGAACCTGTCCCTTCTTTACTGGTGGCTGGTGGGTTCGTGGTCGTTGGTTAGATTTACTCTACCAGTGTTTTGGTTTCTGATAGCTCTAGTTTGGCTCAAACTATTCCTGATAGAATTTTGGTTGGGGCTAATTCTAGCTCTAGGCCGAAAGTGTGGCTGGATAATTATATTATATTGTTGGGTATTGGCTCTTCAGCTTTGGACTCTTTGAGTTGGCAGGATGAGGTTACTACAGTGGAAGATGGTTGGGTCATTGTCAAAGGAAAAAAATTTAAAAGGTCATCTTCCTCTTTCGATGTGACCCTTCGGCATAAGAAGGGTATGAAATGATATTTCTCTCTCATCCTGCAATTGTACTCCTCTTCTCTATCTTTTGTTGCATCTTGGGAGCGATTTCTTCTGAGTTTTCGGTGTGTGTGTTTCTCTTAGGCCTTCTATTGACGCAGTTTTGTTTGGTTGTGGGAACTACTACTGCTCTATCTTAAGTTCCTTTTGTGTATAGGGTTTTGGGGCCCCTTCAAAACCTGATTTTACCTTTATCAGAAACTTATTCTAGGCCCATTTTACATAATCAAATAAAAGTAGGAATCAAATTTTTTTTAAAAAAACCTGAAGTTACAAAATTATAGTTGTTACACAAAATTCCTTCAATTTATTATAACCAAATATGTAATGGATTCAAATTTCAAACATCATTGAGCATATTATATGCATTTAAAGCTTGGTTCAAAATTCAAATTAAGTAGCATCTTTTAACATTTTTTCTCATCACTATTTACTAAATAAAAGTAAACCTACAAAACTAATATTTTATAAAAAAAATTATAATGCACTGTATTTAAAATATTACTCCATATAAAATTGATACATAAAAGTATTCATATTTTAATATAATCATCAAACTGAACTCTAACCTATTAGTTTACATATAAATTTCTATTGACATAATCATTGCACCTCCTAATAGTACAAGTGCTATGTAATTATAGCCTAATAGATGCTTCTTAAGCTATGGTGTGAACGGATGTTAGTGTGGGTTTGAGTGCTACAAGACAAAAAGTAAGACATTGTTAGTCTTTTTAAATGGGTTATTTAATTTATAGTACCATTTTATTTTCAGTGTGTATGGACAAAAAAATCAAGAAAGAAAAACTTATTATAGGCTTACTTGACACAATAAAAGAAAATTCAAAATGATGTTCTAAACAAAATGAAAGTTACATTACAAAACAATTCATGAATTGATTATAACCAAATATGTTATGTAGGCATATTTCAAATGTTATAGAGGATATAATATGCATTTTGATGTTATCTTTCAAAATATGCATATTTTAATTGTTATAGAAGATATAATATGCATTTTTAAATTATCTTTCAAAATTTAAATTAAATAGAACCTTTGGACATTTTTTCTTATCATTGTCTACAAAATAAAAATAAATCTACATATATTTAATAGTCAAATAATCAAATTTCAACGCAATATATTTTACATATTATTTAATATATAAAAATCTATAATGAAAAAAGTGAATCTTCTAATATAGTAATCAAACCTAACTCTAACATATTGACTTACATATAAAATTTTTTTGTGATGGTATTCATTTCACCTCCTTGAAATGTAAAGTGCTAGTTTTACACCATAACTTAAGAAACATCTTAACATAAAAAGTACTTCAATTGTGGTAGATTGTTAATGGTATCAGGGAGCTTATTTAAGTTCCTACAACCTCTCAAATCTAAATATACTAACCGAGAAAGATTTCCAATAGTATTAGGAAGGTTATTTAATTTATTACACCATTTCAAGTCCAAGTGTTGCAACTGTGATAAATTACCAATTGTATTGGGGAGGTTATTCAATCTATAACACCCTCTCAAGTTAAGGTGCTCTAGCTGTGACAGATTGCCAATGGTATCAGGGAGGTCAGTTAACCCATCACAGCCTCCCAAGTCCAATTGCTGCAACTGTGAGAGATCGCCAATGGTATCAGGAAGGATATTCAACCTATAACACCATTCCAAGTTCAAATATTGCAGCTTTGACAGGTCGCCGATGGTGTTAGGGAGGCTATTTAATCTTCTACACCCTCTCAAATTCAAATGCAGTAACTCTGGGAGGTTGCCTATAGAGTCAGGCAGATTTTCTAAGCTTTTACATTTTTCCATGTTCAGGTGTTGCAGCAGCTGTATATTAGGAAGTGAAAATAAGGAGTAGATGAAAATGGCGTTGCTATCTTTGAGTTGCATAATCTTCAATTGCCTAATGTTATGCACAAATCTAGAATGGCGTTGCTTGTTTATTGCTTCAAGGATCTTCTTTATTGGCCCCTTCTTCCCAATTGTAAGGTGGCAATGTTCCAACCGTAACCATATGAGGCTTGGAGGAAGTTTAGCTAGTGTGTCTCCTTTCATGCCTTCGATGACCACATTACGCAAATGAAGATAGCGAAGACCAGGTCTGCATAGCACTTTAAGCCTCTGGGGATCTCCTCCATTGATCCGAAGGCGAGAGAAGTTGATGTTGGATACGCTATTTAAATCAGTTGCCTCCCATAGTCGGGTGCCCACTTTCTCTTTTTCTGCAATTGTCTGCCCCATATCTCGCAAATGATCATGCATCTCAAAAATTCCTTTGCTGTCAAACTTTATCAATAACTTCATTGAAAGATTGGATATTGCAGTGTCTACCATCTTGTACATTGATTTCCAGAAAACAGTGGGACAAGTTTTGTGTTCGCCAATAAAGAAGCAAGCAATATCCACAAATATCTCTTTTTCTTCATCGGTAAGAGCATAATAGCTGATTTTGAGTCTTTCGTGAATATTTGGGTTGAGAGTGATGTTGTTTAAAGCTTCCGTCCAGCAGCCTATGTCATCCTGCTTATCATACAAGAATTATCCAATCACTTCTAATGAAAGAGGGTGCCCTTTACAAGCTTTCACAATTCTTTCTGAAAGATTTTCATAGTTGGGATTTGGAGATGCTCTGAGAAAAGCGTGCCAACTGAATAAGTGGAGACCTTCATTTATATCTAATCCACTCATTTCGTGAATGCATTCCGATGAGATCCCAGCAACATTGAGAATGTGTTTATCTCTGGAAGTTATAATAATTCTGCTGCCAGGGGCAAACCAATGCCCAACCAAAGCATTCAATTGTATGACAGCATCCACATCATCCAAGATAAGCAGAACACACTTTCCTCTCAAGCGTTCTCTGAATAAAAATATACCTTCTTCAACACTATCTACTTCATCACCGTATTTAGATAAATCTTTGAGAACTTTTTTCTGTAATTTTGTAAGTCCTGTAGCTTCTGCAGCAGTGTCACGAACATTCATCACAAAAGAAGCAGCAGCAAAATGAGCATAAATTTGATTGTATACGGACTTGGCAGCTGTGGTCTTACCAATGCCGCCCATACCCCATATTCCAATTTTAGTCACTTCATCCTTTGAATTGAGATTTAGTTTCTGAATGAGAACATTCTTAACACCGTCCAAACCAACTGGATGCTTGGCAACTTCTAACGGTACCCTGTCCAATGTCATGATCAGATCATTCACCACCATCTTTACCAATCGAGCTTCAAAGCTGCAATGTTGTTGGGAGTACGTCAATAGAATTCCATGTTCAAAGAACTTTATGTTGGCATTTACTTTTTATACTTACTCTCCCTAGTAATATTACTTTTTGCTATCTTTTATTAGAATCTACTTTTCACTGTCTCACGTACATGCATGGATTAAAAGTTATATTTTACTTTTGAAGCATTTTCAATCCCCTTTATTTATTACAATAAATTAGTTCGCTTACCTGTTGTGGATTCAAAATCACTAAATTTTAGTGGAATATTTTTTAATGTGTTATATAGGTCAAATTATTTTCTTTTGAAAATATACAATTATAATTTAATTTGTAGACTATTTTTTAATTTTTATACATTTGAATTCAGAAACAAGACATAAATTTAATATGGACTGTTAAAATTTAATATTTTAAAAATTATAATTTTTTTTTTTCTGGAATACATTTTTCACACTTATTTATATATTTCTTATGTGGAAGTAGTTTTTTTTTAAAAATATGTGTTTTAGTTTTTAAAGTTACACTACATATATAATCACATATTACATATAATCTATATCATAGAATTCTTTGAAAAGAGGTGCTACAACATGAAATAAAGAAATGAAGGTCAAATATTGGTAGATTAGATATGAATAGGAAAAAGAAAGATGGACAAAAATAGAGAAACATATATGTATAACCTTGATTGGACAAATGAATATATATCATCATTTCTTGCAAGCTAATTTTTATCTTCATGCTATTAATCTAAGTCCTCAAGATTTAATAGTCATGTAACATTAGACATGCTAATAAATCAAATTCAATTATTTTCACACACATGTTTTTTAATTTTAATACTAATATTTTATGTTTCATTATCTTATCTTCATCTTTTCTTGCACACGCCCTCTCTACACATTGTATGTCACTCTACACATTTGATTATATTATTATTGTCACATTCCATATCCACTCGTATAATGTATTTATATTTTAAAGACATGGTATTTACAATGAATTAGTAGCGATAGAATATAACAAACTTCTAATTGAAATAATTTATAGAAATAAAATATAAATTTAAAATCAATATTGATAATCTATCATTTTATGATACATCATTGCATGAATTCTGAAAATATGGAACCAAGAGTATTATATATTTGATACAAAGAATTGGAGTAGGTACTCATCTCACTTAGAGAAAATGAATCATGATTGTGTGTGATTTGAACTATTGGCTAAGCAATGTAGATCAATTTTAAGATTTACCATATAAATATTCACTATGAAATGTGTCTCTATCCCAACTTTCTTTACAAAAATAAGAAGTTTAGAACTTGCGTGAAAAGTGAGCACTTTGTTGTTCTCTAAGAAAGTATATTTATACAATAAAATCTAAGCTAGGATTCATGAGATCCAAACAATAGTAATAAACTAATAAGTAAAATTTATTAGTCAAATTATCCTTTACTTTTCAAACAAAAGAAATGCATGCATTTCCTTTACATTTCAATAGGATAAACTATTAGAGTAGAAAAGGTGGTCTAAAAATGAAAAAAAATGCTACATCAAATACAACTCAATATCTTGTATGAAAAAAAATATTATGGGTTTACAATATACATATTACTAAGAATACAGTGGTCTAACAAGAATATTGACCATGACCAAATTTATAAACTTACTTAAATATTAAATATTAAGTATATGAAATAATAAAAGTATCCAAATTAACATATCTAATCCTTTTAAGTCAATCTTAACAATCTACTTATCCTAATAACATAGAAGTTTCTTGTTGTGCTGAGCACTATTGACAAGAATGATGGGGATCTGCTCCCCTTTCTTCCCCCCTGCTTCTCTTGGCCCTGGAGTGGTGCTGTTGTGTGTTATCTTTGGGTGATGTGGATGACGTCGAGTATGGTGAAAATGTTCCCCTTGTCGGTGTTGGACTGCATCGTGTTGGATGGAGGATCTTCTGGGTTACTGGTTCCTTTTGGGGGCCTTGTGTTTTATGTGGCGGCTTTTTTTCTGCTGAGTGTTGAGGTGTGGGTTTTTGGTGGGCTTCAGCTTTTGCGGTGGAAGACTCCAGGCCTGATGCTTCTAAGGGCTTTGGTCCTGCTTATTGTGGCTGGGGTTGCTGACCATATTGTTGCCCATGGTCCTGGCCAAGCTTTTCTTGGCAACCACAGCATGTATGGGGGAGCTGACTGTATTCTGACGTTCTCTCCCTCCTATGGATTTTCTCTCAAACCTCTTCTGGGCCGATTTGAGAAGATTTTGTTTGCATAGGCTTTTGGTTGCCTACTCTGCCCCTTTGCTTTTAATGGGTGTGGTGTTAGTTCTCTATTTTCAGTTTGTAGTGGATCTTCCCCCTTGGGGTGGAAGAGGTAGGGTTTTCCTTTCTTCTGGTGGCCAGGGGATGGCTGATAGTTTTCAAGGGCTCCCTCTGGTTTGGTGTTTTCCTGCTTTCTTGGTGGTTGGGCTCTACCCTGTCTTTGAGCATCTTGTTTCTTTCTCCGAGCAATGGGCTTCGTACACTCTGTCTTCTTCCTTCTTCATGGTTCCTATGGAGGTGGATCAACTTCCTATTGAGGTGGAGAGTTCATTCGTGATCTTGGAGGCGGCAGATTCTCCTATTGAGGTGGAGAGTGTTGGGGCTTTTTTCTTTGTTCCTATTGAGGTGGAACACTTTGCTTTAGAGGTGCATTGGGAGACTGCTACTTGTGTTGTGCTCGATTGTCATGGCTATGGTGGGGCTCAAGGTGCTGTCATTGTGCAGCCTAAGGTGCTGTCAATGTGTTGCCATGTGTAGACTATGTGCTTTCATGGTCCTTCTTTAAAATCAGGGATGTCAAGAACTTATGGTACTACTGTGTTTTGTACTTGGCTACTTCTGGCCTTGAGTATCTCTTTCTCTACTCAACTTTTGGTTGACTG
>MU227984.1:999739-1013899 GCA_018584345.1 Thuja plicata | reverse complement strand
AGATGATCAATCACTGTAGGCTTGGAAAGGTTCATGCGAGCACCCTCTTCACTCTTGTGGCTATCGTATAAGCTAATATGTTCTCCAATAGCATATTATTATTTGTTCATATCCTCGGGTGGTTGAAGTGAACTTATGATCATGTCTTCATCCTTCTCATGTAGTCCATTACTCTTATTGTCGTCACCAACTTCATCATCCTTGTGTAAGAAACACTTCAATTTTTCCTCCTAATGCTTAAATACATTTTTTTACCAATCTAGATGCTGCAATAGAAGGAATGCATTCTAGATTTTGAACAACTCAAAGAAAATATATGATAGATTGGGGTATTACATACATCTACTCAATGCACAAAATCATAATGCTCTCCATGGCAGAAAAAATCTTGATGTCATGATACTCCTTGATCACTACCAAGAAGTATTGAAACATTTCATAGATCAAATCTTGCAATCCTAGATTGAAGAGGAGGTTACTCATTCTGGTTTTTTTATAGATCTCCATTACTGCAAACCTCCTTTGGAAAGGATTTCTAATGGTGTCATCAATGCTCTAAAAGTTGTGAATTATCAAGTGTAATATCGCCTTCATAGTATCATTATAATACAATACTTAAGGATTTGAGATCATCAAAATCACTCATTGGCATGATGATGTTGCTAGCTTGATTTCCTTGTCAGAGTGTCTCAACAACCATGGTTGTTTTAAGACAATCTCGATCAAAGTAAAGACCCATTGTTTAAATATTGGTGGTGTTTAGTCCACCTTACTCAAACATGCTTCCAATATATCTAGTGGAAGGTCAATATCATCCTTGATCTCCTTACCAAATTTTTGTAGTGCCTTTACCCACCATTGACCATCATTAGATGTCATACAAAGATCCATAAATTGAACTTCCCAACAAGATGGAAAGATCACCAACTCTGATACCACTACAATATCCCCTATCCTTTATCACCTTAATACTCAAAGGAGATCCTCAATATAAGCTACAACAACCCCCAATGATGCTAGTAACTAAAGATGTATCTCATAATAGTAGTAGAAAAGAGATGGACCTTCTGAGATGAACAATGGTTGCACTCCACAAGAAGTATAGTGATGATAAGAGAATTGTTTAGTAGTGGAGAGTGCCAAGTAGGGGATTAGTTGGTTTGTTGTGTCTGAATTACTCCTTATGTAATACAAATATGATTAATTACAACCTAGTGATAACAACAATGACTTCTTTTAGCTATAATTGAATAGACATGAAATCTTGTACATAGAGAAATTTGTAATACATAAAGTCTAAGGACTTAATGAGTTTTACAATACTCCAATTACTGCTATGTCTTGGTGCTACAATTTCTGCCTTGAAGTTCCTTCTATCTAACACTCAATTATCACTTTCTAATTAGTTATAAGATTGATTCAATAATCTTGGAGAAACCATTTTAACAGTTCTTTATAAATTCAAAATATAAACTCATCCCGTGATTTCTCTCCTTCCTTTTCCAAGAAACAATATATAAGTTTATGTGAATGAATATATGTGTATTAATAGTGTCTAATATGAATATTATGATAGAAATATTTCACAGTAATGAATATCTATGTTATCCAAACAAGTAGTTTTCTTAATCCACAAAAGGGACATTTACTCGAGATTAGTTCAATATATATAGTGTGCCTAATTCTCTATTCAATATTTTTCATTTTGTCAAATCTTTGAATATTCCAATTGTATCTATCACAATCTCTCCACATATGTAGTAACGATCGATGAAACCTTCTCCAATACTCCCAGTGGTATCCTACCAATCTTAGTAATTGTGAATTTTTCTCTAGTGAATTATCAACAAATAGCTTATTACAAAGTTCCTCTCACCATTGACAATTTTTGGATGGCAAATTAGATTTTGACACTAAAATAAGAAAAGGGGAGAAAGATACACGAGATTTGTCCACCTTTCCCTAATGCATAATTGGAAGGAAGAAGACCTAATAGGTTAAAGGGGGACTTAAGCACTAAGTGAGTGCAATGACCCTTCACTATTATGATTAATAATGAAATAGATTTGGGGAAATAATATAATGATACAAAATAAATACTAGAATAGGTTAAATTAAGCAATTTCAAGAAAATACATAATGATAGAAATAGATAGAAACTTGTAGTGACCTGAAATGAAAATTCAGAAACTATACTAACCTATACACCGAATCTGAAGGTGATCCGTTGAGAACAAGAAGCCTAGGTTATTTTTTTCCTTGGTTTTTTTCATGATTTTATTTGTAGATCTCCTCATAGAACTTCTACTTGTTAGATTGAGTCTCGACAGTCATACTATCTATATTTACACATAGAAAAATAAGGAAGAAGGTTGGATAGAGAGTTTTGCCTCAGTCAAGACATTGTCTAGAATCAACCTTCAAATGAAATGAAAGAAATGGAAGCATGTTTCCATATAGAAGAGGATAGATTTAAAAAATAGAACATATCATACCTTGATAATGCAAATACTTCTTTGAATGTGATCAAGTATGTTGGTGCAATAACTATGACTTAACGAAAAAGCCCAAAAGAAAATCATGAAAGAGAAAACCTCATGTAATGGATGTTGTAATTTTACACAATCTTTGACTCAGAAGAAGAGAAGAAGATATGGATGTGGGTGTATCTCCTTCCTTAAAAGATATCTCCTTTACTTTTCCTTTCAATGAGGCAAAAAAGCTTGATCCATAGAGAAGAACACCTTGAATGCTTGAGAAGAAGTTATGATCTTGAATGCTAATGCTTGCCTTGAATGTGAATGCTTGAAAATGATTATGGATGTATGATAATAGATGGATGGATACCAAAATGAGGAAGATACCTAATATTTATATACCTCACAATATATAGAGGGTTGAACCACCAAAAAATCAATTGTCTAGATCCAATTATAAAATTAGACCTCCTACACTTGGGACCATGGATCCAATTTGGGCATAATCCTTGGGGGAAAAAATTTCCTTAGGCATTATTTTCACAAGAACACAACGTCTTTGGCATTAAGGTCCAACCAATCAGATCTTAGATCAGGACCACATGTCTCAGACAATCAAGGGATGCCAAATTATAGAATACAACTAGTTCTGAGATCGGGATAGAACACGAAGACCACATATGATTTAATCTAGTGCCTAGGTGATGAAATAAATTATACGATTGGAGGAAAGAAAGAGGAGCACACTTAGAAATAAGGGCCTACCTCAATTTTGAACAAGATTGAAATGGAAGAGGGCCCATATTTGAATTTAGGTGTCCATTAAGTACCCTATGAAGTCCTACTATAAAAATATACTAAGGTGGGTGCTAAATAAATCCAAAAATTATACACTAATTGAGTTCTTACAATTTAGGATGGTACAAACACTAAACTCCCATGATATATTTTTCATCCACGAAGTGGTATCTATGATTAATGTCAAGGTTATTGCTCTATGTTTAAGGAATATTGTATTCAATCTTAAGGAACAACTCATATGCCAACAATAGGAAATTGAATCATTAACAAATGGATATTTTAATTGTCAAATCATATATAATATATCAACTCATTAAAAATTTGTCTTTGTAGGAAGACTTCACAAATAGGGGAAAACAAGCAGTCTAGGGTGGCTACTAACCATTTAAACTACAATTGCCAAAATAGGGAGGATCTTGTACCTCCAAAATGACAAACCAAAAAAACTCAATTTCAACTATAATTGTAAAATACATAAAGCGATAAATGAATAATCCATGATTACAAATTCTTCCTAGGAGCCAATAACTATAAGGTTTACACATCCATTTAAAAATATGTTGGCCCTAAATAATTAAATAGGTCCACAAGCAACAAATACGACCAAGCGTACGATATTAGATGATTCAGCCTTAATTAATTGCAAGAAATAGAAAGAGCACAATACATAATTACACTACCTACTAACTTGTATTAGTCATAATAAAAGCTTAGAAAAGTAAGTAGGAAATGGCTATAACCATTTATTGATACAATCCATAATTACTTAAATTATTTCAAAATAGAAATATCATACGTCAAGTATCAAGGGTGTAGTTGCTTTTAGTAAAATGGTCTCTCCTTAGATATATTTTTAAATTATATATTTTCTAGTATTGTTATACAATGGTCAAATATTATTCCAATTACATTCTTGAAGTCAAAAGATATACTAGAGGACAAGAAACATGCTACATATTGTTGGAACTTTTGCTAGTAGAGAACAATAATTTTTTTTTTTTAATTTTAATTTTTCATATGAGGTATTCAAACTAGTTGCTAAAAATGATGAAGATTTTCATGATGAACATAAAAGATCTTTGATTGATGGAAACAAGAACAATCCTTTTTGCATAGAAATTGTTTCACTCACTGTCATAGATAATTCATGGTTATATAATCCATTGTGAAAAATGGATTGAAATTAGCAACAAGAAGCATGTCAATGAATGTAGGAGTATTCCAAAGTTTCTCATCCATCCCACCATGTGAATCATTTAAGTGGGCTATTTTTACTGCCTAAGTTATTACTTAAAAACTTATTTTATGATGTAGAAGTGAATATTGAGCTTGACAATCATACAACAAAATAAAATAGGGATTCATTCAATTATAATCATTGGCATGTTGAGTGAATATTTTCTCCAAAATATTTTTAAAATAACAGCGATTCTAAAAGAGAATATAATCGGCCTATTTAATAAAACACAATTAAAAATAAGCATAAGTTACATCTAGAATAAAATGTGGCCTAATTATGGAAGGATTTTTTTATATATATTTTGGTTAGAAGAGATGATCGTATCAAAATTTGATGAGTTAGAAGGTAAACTAATCGATTCATTACAAGAAACAAATGTTGAGTGGATTTACTCGATTCTAGGAAACCTTTTTGGATGGAAGAAATTGCAAGGATATAGAATTATATGGAAAAAAAATACACCTATAATTTTGTTAATATATCACTTATTAGAGTTATGACTAGAGATATGAGAAGTCAGAATACACACACACACACACACACACACACACACACACACACAGTGTGTGTGTGTGTGTGTGTGTGTGTGTGTGTGTTCCTTTTTGAATTTGAATATGTATATGTGTCAATGGGCCCTTGGTCTGTTGGTATGTAAAAAAGAAATACATAATTATGGAAACATAAGTTTTCCAAATCTAATTTTAAAATTTACAGAAATAAAATAATTTTTAAAATAAAAATTAATTAAATAAAGTAAATAGCTTAAAAATTTTTTTAACTAAAACTTAAAATAATTTGCATATGTAACAAAACTAGTATATCCATCTTTAGAAAAATCTAAGAAATGTATGGAGAGATATATTATATATATTATACCAATAACAAGTTGAAATTGTTAAATATCATTTTCACAAACTCAACTTTAACTAAGTTTCTAGGGATCTAAGTGTTGAGTTCAAAATCATCTTATAAAAGCTCTTTATTAAGAAAATATTTTCTCATTAATATAGAACTTAACAAATATTCATTTTAAAGACTAAATTCAACCTCAACTATATGCTAATCATAAATATCGCTACTATGGATCAAACTTTGGTAAAGCTCAACCCTAACAACTATGAGTTTCTTTGTTCTAATAAAATTACATGTCTAGTGAGGACATCCTTGTTTCTATTAAAGAGTTTATTATAGGAGAAGGTGATGAGGTTGTCTTAGCTCATCCATTGATGAATGTTATGGATCCCATGTTGACCTTTATGGCCATAATTAGAGTAGGTATCCCTTAAAGATCTCCTTATGGGTGTTCAAGCTCCAAATCTTTCCATATGCCTAGGAAATTCCTTTCTTGTGCTCAAACATACCCTTCTCAC
Organism: Thuja plicata; assembly: GCA_018584345.1. Taxonomy (NCBI): domain Eukaryota; kingdom Viridiplantae; phylum Streptophyta; class Pinopsida; order Cupressales; family Cupressaceae; genus Thuja; species Thuja plicata. The sequence goes on along the minus strand of MU227984.1, from coordinate 1,008,011 downwards.
ATTTTTGTCTACAAGTGATTGACAATAACAATTTTTAGACCAATAATAGATTTTTCCTATAGGCTCAACTACTTTTGCCTTCTCTTCTGTATTTGAACAATTCAAATTTTAGTTTCTAAAGGTTGCTCATGGAAAACATGGTTAAGTTATACCCTTGTGTTAGGGGATTTGGTATTGCATCATTTAATTCTATTGATAATAGGGAGGTAGTGGCATCAGATGGTGGATTTTGGAACTGGGGTCAACAATCTTGTTTGGTTCCCTTCCTTCAACATTTTCACTAAATCCAACAATGTGTTTCTCATTTATGTTAATCTCCCTCTTTATTTCTAGACGGACACTTGTTTTAAAACCATTAACTATGCGATCATTCAGTTAAAAATATTAGGTATACTAGTTATGCCAAATTTTGGTCAACATCGACATCTCAAAGGCCCTTGTTAGAGATATTATTTTGATGTTGGAAGATATGCCCTAGACCTAATTGATCGATTGTGATGGTCTTCACTTCTATTGTAGATGTTGCCTTGCTATTAGGAACGTTGTTTTAAATTATCCCTACTCTTGTCACTCGATGGTGGACTTGAGTACTTGGTGGTGAAATGTCATATTTGATGCTTGAATATTGTCAATTTTTTTTCTTTGATTATAGTGGTTCTCTTAAGGCGAACACTAGTATAGCCTTGGTGGTTCTTGTTTCTGCAAGAGATCCCAATATGGTTGGTGAGGCTTTGATGATAACAATGATTTTTGCTAGGAACTATTCTTTTAGTTTTGGTGTAGAAGCTCCTTCTCTCTACCTTTGGAATTTGTCTACCTTCCATTTTTTTTATTACACATTATCTCTCATTCCACATAACTTAGTAGATTGAGACAATACCTTTCCCTTTCTCTTCGACCTTAGAATTCAAATAACAACATTTCTTGGATTTCAGTTTAATTGGATTACAGTTTAAAAGTGTTGTTGAGTTGATACATTGTTTGTACCCATTAACCATGTAAACAAATCCATTTCAACATAGAATAAAATTATGAAAAAAAATAAAAGCTAATGATATAATCCAGGGTTGACTCTGATAAATAAGAAACTTTTGCCAACACCCTATAGCCTCAGTGATAATAATAATAACACCATCCATTCAGTCAAATTTAAACGCAACTGGGGACAAGTGCTTTTACTTTGATTATGGATTTATTGTATTGCTGCACCTTATTTTCCCAATTCACAATTAAAATATAACACATACATATATCCATTATCCAGCGGCAGCCATGAAATAATAAATTAATGAAAATATGGGAAAGCAAAGGGAAACTGAGATTCATTACATACCCTCCAGCAATATCCATGGACCAGCCTGAGCGCGAACAGATCTCTCCAAGGGCATGTTTCCACCCCTCAATTTCTCCCCTTTGGTAGCGATCTGAATGGCCATAGTATTTAAGAAATGATTGCTTGTAGGGACTGGAGCCACTTTCGGGATATCTAACATGACTTGGAAGCATGTGGTAGAAAAGAGGAATAATCAATCCAGGGGAATCCAACATGGCAGCGGCCTCCTTCAGACACCAAGCTGAGTCTGCATAGCCTTTGGAAAGTATAGGAATGCGTATGGCACTCCTCTCTATTGCCCTTTCCAAACTCTTCGAAATCATTTCTCCCTTTTCTAATTTGTCACTGTCTAAGAAGACATTTAGTCCTGCTGCAGAGAGCGCTTGGTAGAGATGATCAACCAGAGTCTTTCTCACATCTTCGCCCCTGAAACTCAGAAACACATGATACCTCTTATCGCTCTGGAAGGAAAGTTTAGTTGCAGAAGGTTTGTATTGCACAAAGGCGGGCATTGGGGATGTAGAAAGTACAAATTCCTGAAGCTCTACGCCTATGTTGCTGTTTGAAGTAGACGCCATCAAACTGGGTTTAATTTCTTATAATAGAAAGATATATTTAGTTATTGGACCATCTATGTTTGGATCAACATATAGATCAAAATATATGAAATTATTTCTCTCTCTATTGTATTTGAACAGAGTGTACATATCCTATTCTGTAAGGTTCAAACCCATATTTTTTCTTCCAAAAATACAACTTCTATACCGTTAAATCAACCAAAAGAAAAAACAGATTAAAAAAACAAGTAGTGGTTGCGGAGGTGGGGAAGGAAGAGCGAAGGAGATAACATAGGGAAAAGTTGACCAAACGCACCGACAGGAAAGCGCGTGAAAGGGATGGAGAAGGATTATCACGGCCCTTGAGTAAATCAAAGATTTATATGAATATAGTAGGTGTGGATGTGAGAGGCGGAGACCACTCCCAGTTTGTAAGGGAAAGCATCACCGGACGATGTGTGCCCCATTGCCAACACTAGTATTGCACCACATAGTGCTTATCGCTTTCCGCTTACTGTCAATATGTTCCTTACAGCTGGATCCGCTGTTTAAGAAAAAATCAAAGATTTATATGAATAGAGTAGGTGTGGATGTGAGAGGCGGACCCAAGTTTTCAAATGTTGAACTGACTCGTATCTACCTAGTTGTGACAGCCTAACATAAAGTCGGTGAAGTCCCTGCACACGGACCCACCTTCATTACACATTGATGAGGAATAAACAAGAATAAAGTCTGTAACAGCCTTACTATGAGATGGAAAGAAGAATAAACTGAAATCTACAGCAATGTTATGAGATGAACTGAAACTTCAAACGCGAACAGCACCCACTAGTTTAAATCTAATCATTCACGGCAAGCACATAGAGATGCTGCCCTTTCACCACACATGTGCCACTTCTACTTGCGGCCAATTCCTGCACCCGACCAGAAGCATAGTATGGTACATTCCTCCTACCCGTTCTTCAACATGTGCTGGTCTGTTCACATGAAAATTACACAAGCAGGAGACATGATGTCTCAAAATGTTTTCCAGGCAGCAGTTCAACAACCCGTGCCCTGGCTGCAAAGATCTCGTTACACACAAAGAAATGCTCAAAGTTTTATTTCATTCAACCAACAGATAAATCAATATAATCCACAGATTGGAATTATAAAATTTAAAACATTGGGACACCACAGGCAGGACAGAGATCAAACAAAATAATAATAATAATAACAATAATTGCAGGAAAACCACTGTTTCTTTTTTTTTTATTTCTTATTTCATTCCACAAAACATGAACAATATCACTCGACTTCTTTCTCCGTCTTCTTCCCACCAAAAAGAAAAAATAAATCCTCTCCTCCCAGAGGTTTTGGAGAGAATAAATAAACAAAGGTAAACAGTTAAAAACTGTTTTTGGCAACCACCAGGCCTGTAAAGGTTTTATTTAATCATTTACTAAAGTGATAACAAAACATTAAAATATACCCTAAAATTTAATAATAACAAAACATTAAAACACCCCCCAAAAACAATACGTAAACATTATTCCTGTGCCCAGCACCTGTAGCTGCTCCTGCAGCACACATTTTCTTACCCTCTCGCTAAATGCCAAGTAAATGTTATTTTCTTCATCCTCTCAATTTGTTTTATATTGATAACAGCAATCTCATCTTAATGTGCAATGGGTACATCGAACTAGGAGAGTAAGGCATTTAGAAAATTATGTTTTATATGTAATAATTGTTTGACTCAAGAAATCAATTATTTGTCTAGAACTTAAACATGACTAAAATAAAACCTCTAAATTGAAGAGTTAATTAGAGAGAGAGAGAGAGAGAGAGAGAGAGAGAGAGAGAGTATGCAAAAGAAATCATTAAAATAACAAGGACGCAAAGCGTCAAATTTCCTGCCAAAGTTAAATGTAATTTGTTGAAAGCTTATGAGTAAGCAATTGAAGCAATTGAATTTTTAGTTGTGCACACAAATACATTCAATATTAGCATATGTTAGAACATGACATTAATAACATATTATATTTCAATAAGATTAGATGTCAATGAGGCATATACAAAAATATGTTATATATACAATCCTAATATTGAGTTGACAAAACACTATAAAGGAGCAAGTAAATATAGAGTAGCATGTAGTACATAGTATTGTTGACACGGTGAGTCAATTTGGATCTTATATAATGGATGTAAAATATGCATGTCCACTTGTTATTTGATTGACAATCTCTCTCTTATAGCCAACATAACTTGCAACTTGATGTAGCAAGTAACAATTTTCATAATGATAGATATCCATGAATAGTTTTTTGTATTTTTGAGAGCCTACAAATTTGGTATCATGGATATTGTTAGTTAATACTAAATGTGTTGAAGGAGATATTGAATGTAAATTTATGAATGAGAAAAGAATTTGTAAGTTTTTATGTTTACCTTTTGGTGGGTGTCATTTTTCAATCTTCAATTGTGGTGGCATGTGTGAGGGCATTGTTATGGTTGATTGTGAAATGGCCTTTGATGGAGAAATCACAAGGATAATATGTGTAACTAACTATTACACTGAGAAAGGTCGTTAAAAATAAATTATAATACTGTAATATTTTTTATTGCATGTAAAAATAGGTTTTACGGGGACCCGAAACCCCTTACAACCATTACAAAAAGATAGACAACATAAAAAGGACTAAATAGAGACAGGACTGAAACCCAACCCGCAACACCCAGAACAAAAAACCAGAGAAGAAAGCCAGAAACTAGCTAGACTCTCCGGTAGCCAAAAACCAAAAGACGAAGTAGAAAAAAATAGGGGAACTGCAGGAACTAGGCGAACTCCAGGAGAGTGCCTTCCACTTCCTTCTTAGCTTCGGAGACCTTTATGATGGCAGCATTGAAATTCGACAGCTCCAAGATCCTGTCCTAAATTCTCTTTTTCTTTGTTGAGCGTGTGCGCTTTCCCGGACCTGCATCTTCCATGTCATCTTTATCATCATCGATATTCACACTGGGGGAACCACAATCCATCTAAGACTTAATGGAATTAAAACACTCCATAGTGGAACCCATGAAGATATTGTATCCTTCATATGTTATTTCAATGTGTTCTCCAGAATGTCAAATCTGTCATGCAGAGTTTTCAAAAAAATTTCATCCTTCTTGTTTTGTTTACCATCAACCCTTGCCGACCCAGAATATTGATTACCTTGGATGAGATCAACACGAGCAAACAGAGCTCTAAAGTTGAGGTGGAGACTTTTGATTTCCTTAAGTACCCATTTCATCAATCAAAATGAGTACAATGACATTGCCTTCGTAGTTTGAAGGACTCCAAATGGGGGCTCAATTTTGTCATCCATGTCATCTTGGAGAAGTTGGACCTAGGGTTTCAGGGATATTGGCCTTCTCAGCTGTGTCGTGACCTAGGGTTTCCTCCTCTTTCCTCTCCGACTGCACATCCATAAACACCTCTAACTTCAGAGAGATGGGAATGTCATGCTCTTTCGAGCTCGCGTAATTGACCAAAATAGGAACTTTTGGCCACCCACACCCTCCTCGGCGATGTCAGGGTCTTTACGTTTCTCTTTAGCAATATGGGCTCCCAGAGTTTTGACCTCATCTTCACCAGAGGCACTCACCGAAAAAGACAGAGACTCCTTACTCTCGCCATCAGACTAGGAGTGGGGGAAGTAGTGTGTTCCATCGTAGCCATCGGCACTCTCAACATCCAAGTTCGTGTCCATACCCTTACTTTTTTCAAATTTCAACTTTTTAACAGTCGGCTCTGCCATTTCTTTACCCACCCTAATCCTTTTTCCCAGTTTAGCAGAGCCCGAGTCTCTCAGAGAAAATAAGAGGACTGGAGGAAACTACTTTCTTAACATGTTCTACAATCAGGAGAATCAATCCCTCCTGCAGAATGGGATTACTTTCCTTATTCCTGTGGTCAGTAATAGTATGATGGAGAGATACTGCAATGTTATCTACCATTTTCAACAACTGATTTTATAATCTCTATATAAATAACTATTTTATTAGATTTACCAAAACATATGGGCTAAACAAAGAGGAAAATAAGGAATGTAACAAAGATGGATTAATTCATACGTATTCTTCTTTATATATAAAAATAAAACTTCTGCCAACAACTAAAATTCAGACTAATTGGTTTTATTAAAAAAACTTGAAGGTAATTATAATTTATAAATACCAGATTCTTTACCTATAAACTATTGGAATATATACCCACTTAGAATCATTTTCAGAAAACACCAAATAAATCAAGAGTTTCTCCTAAATCAAAACTAAGCTTCCAAGATGTCGTGTTATGGTTCCTATAGGGACATACTATCTCAGATATGGTTCCTATAGGGACATGAACGAAGTTGCAGAAAGTGATCACAATGTAAGAACTGAATTAGTTAACCATTTCACCATATCAAAATATTAGTTTTAAATGAATGTTTTCTTGTGTTCGCAGCAATTTGGTGGTTGAAACCATGGCTGTCAAAGTTGGAGACCATTCAAAAACAAGAAACCATCCATGAACAAATTATAGGGAGCAGCTGTAGTTTAGCACCACAGGAGGCTAATGGCATCAAGGATGGAGAAGAGGGTGCAAGTGACAGGATGGTAGGAAACATAATAGTGAAAGGAATGAAAAGGATAAATTTCAATCAAGAGAGGGAAACATATTTAATACAGATGAAGAGCCTATATACTATGCAGTTACACAACTGACATAGATAGAGAAGCTTAAGATGACTCAACATACACATGACCAATCTATGAACATGGTTTATAATAGAAATCACCAATTGAAAACAAAGAAAGAGAACTAAATACTCAGCAACAGATCTACACAATAATAAATATTCAGTGCATAAAAGAGGATGAAACATTAGAAGAATAAGATGGATCTGCAGTAAAGAAATCTCAGGATTGCTACCAAAAATAGGAATGCTAACAAAAAAACACATCATATATATTGTGTCATATATGAAGAGGCTTGTTGAATAAAATGATAAGAGGAATGCATATGTCAAAGATTTAGAGAAATGTACCTTGAATGCTTTTGAAGGATGGAAAACTTGGCCTTAATGTCTCTACATGAATTCACTCTTTTTTTTTTTAAGTGTGTCGTCAACCTTTCCATCCTTCTCTTTTTAATCCACCTCCCAACAGTTAAAATTAATTACTCACCTTCCCCTAAACAATTTCCAGGAGGTTATTGTTAATCTCTAAGTTCTGTCGATGATTAGTGACCAACACTTAGTCATTCACTTAGGCAGTTTTAGTTGGCTATCACTGTGGCTGAGCTAAAACTATGCAAGGCAGAGCAACATTGCCGAGCAGTTTTCATTTTGCCTAGTTACATTTCCGATCTGAGTTACATTGCCAAGCCAAGTAGGATACATAGATGTCAAGTGTCGAGTGATAGAGAAGTCAAGTGCCGAGAAGAACAATTTTTGTATACATGTCTGGAATGATTCAAACTTTGAGGATAAGCGATCTGGCTAACTTGTATAAGCTTTTTGAGCCGACTTATGTATGCATTTAATATTATTCTACGGAGTTAGTTATGCATTTAATTGTTTTATCCTATGCATGATCTATTGTAAACATTAATTGTAATACCATCAATGTATGGGTATCAGATCTTGATCATTGATCTAGATCTCGCTATCAGACTTGAATGGATATATTAGATTGCTTCTAAACCCTATTTTTGTAAGTGTAAGGAGAGAAGACGAAGTGTGTGGTGATTGCATTTTGAAGTGAAATGCACAGAGGATTATTTTGTTAAGAAGCAAAGATCAAGAAAAGTGACAACACAGTGAACAACTAAGTAAAGTTATATCAGATTATGAGATCATAGAAGGTACTGGAAAGAGGAGATCTGTCATCAACATCATAGTGCATAATGAAGGATCAATAGTTGAGACATTCTAATCATTGTATCAGGTGAAAATATTTGAATGGAGTGGTTCTAGCAGACCTTTCTTAATCTCCTAATAGAGTGCTTACTTTATTGTAAGTTCAAATCCTTTCACAGGGTAGAGTGTAATGATCTTTAGCTCTTAACCGGGCAGACCTTTAACAGGGTAGATTACATTTTCTAATCAAAATTTGTAGCCTTAACAGACACACTTTATTACTACAGTAGTGGAGAATTTTGTGGGTGTCATCCCCACCCTATTTTTACCTATTTGGGTTTTTGGGTTACCAAGTTATTGTGTTATGTGTTATTTATTTCATTGTGTGCATGCTATCTGAGATTACATTAGATTCATATATGTATGAATGTGGATCAATTTTTTTAAGTGTTTAAATTTGAAGATCTGATTCACCCCCCCCCCCCCTCTCAGTATCTTGCTTTCCCATTATTGTA
>MU227984.1:976707-997063 GCA_018584345.1 Thuja plicata | reverse complement strand
TTTTCTACATTCAGGATACATTTCCTACATTGGGAAATATTGTTTGGAAAAAGGATAGACCCATTACAGTTCAGATTAGTGAATGTATTGAGAAACTAGGAAGTAATTTCAATAGCATTATGGGGAGTTATTTTGTATAATTCAAGAAGAGAATGAGATTAAGGACTAGGATTCCTAAGTCACTAGTGGAGAAGCACTATGAAGAAATATGTTTTCTAGTTGATATAGATAACACTTATATCCATGTTGTGACACCTAGGATAACATGCTTAGAACCATTTCCATATGAAATTAACATTGATGAAGCATCAACTACCATCATTGCACTCCTAGCTAAGGTAATTGATACTACAGCAAAGAGATTTGGAAATTTTGATGAAGCCAAACCTAAAATTTCTAGAATCTTGAATGAGGGAACTATGGAAAGGAAAAGAAAGAAGATTGTGAAAAATCTGAAGAAAATGGTTGGTTTAGGTAGTGATGAAGAACCTGAGGATGCACCTTTAGGCCTGACCACTAGACAAGGTGAGGATATATCTATAGAAGAGGAAGTGAGTGCATCAAAAGAGGTCACTAAGAAAGCTAAGGGTAAAAGACCATCAATTATCATAGTAACCAAGCCGAGCAAAGCTAAACCTAAGGTTACACCTCCTATAGCTACTCGTTCGAGGAATAGAGCATCTACTGTTACTTCTCCAGCAGAAATACAAACAAAAGTATATGGCAAGAGGAAAGTTGCAGAAAGTAGTTCTGGAAAGGAAGCTAAGGTTGCTCCTAAGGCTAAGCTGAGTAAGCCATCAAAGAGACCAAGAAGGAGACTAAATTTGGGGACAGATAGTGATGAGGAAAAGATAGAAATTGATGAACCCAGCAACATACCTACAACACAATTCAAGAAACCAGCTAATATTGATGAGATATGTGATACTTTTAGGAATTCAGCAGGGTTAGCAACTTTTAAGTTCCTTAAGTATGAGAAATTGAATAATGTGGATAGGCACAAAGTGCAAGAAGCACTCTTGGATATGATGAGTACTTTCAAGTTAACTCCTCCAGAGATAGGAAATCATGTGCCAAATGAACTATATGATTTTCTGTCAAGCAAATGGGAATTTGCACTTGCCACAGAGAGATAGATGAGGGAAGGAACTCTAGCAGAGGTAATACCTGAGTTAACCTCAAAACAAAGAGACAAATTCATTGAGGATTACAAGAATAGCTTTGTTCCTAAACTCAGAGGCTATGATGTTCTGAAAAATGATATTGAAGGTGTAGTACATCAGAGCACAAGGAACTAGAAGGAAATATTTGGACTGATCATTCCAAAAGATAAGAAATCTGGTGAGGGGACATCCAAGCAAAAGACAAAAGAAGTTGAAGTGAAGAATACCCATGAGCCACATATAACTCAAGATCAAAATACCATAGAACAGAATAGAACAAAACCAAAGATGCATTAGACTCAACTAACTCTGTTGATCTAACTGTAGATAGTCCTATGGATTTTATTGTTGATGATCCAAGTAATTTGAATGTCAAGGAACAAGATATGTCGAGTGGTACTTACACTAATTTGCCTATTAAGGCAACTGGTACTGAAGAAGAAAAGACCACAGCATCTGATGAGCTAATTGAAGTTGTGAATGATCAGAAAGGTGAAGATAAACAATAAACAAATGTACAAGAGGTAACTTCATAGAATCCATCTATTTTAGAGGTTGTGAAAACAATTTTAGATAGTGGAGTAGTGATAATGGATACTATTGATAAGCCTAAAGAAGAAGAGGCAATGCAAGTGTTGGTTGATCTACCACACTCTGCATCATCCACTCCCACTGGTTCTAAAACTAGGAGTATGCCAAACCCATAGACAATATTGACAGAATTAAAAGAGGCAATGGACATTGACACTATCAAAGGAAAAGGTATTATGCTTCCAAGCATAAGTTCTCCAGAGTTGAAGAAAAGGAAAATTCTGAAGAAGTCTCAAACTCTAGATGTAACATTAGATGAAGTCACTATGATTTCACAAAAGAAGGTGTTGCATGACGTCAAAGACATATTTGCAAAGGAAATGACTTAGAGGATGAAATGCCTCAAGCTCCAATTATTGATCAGCTAGTCAACATTGTACAGAAGGTAACTGATGATGACATAGACAACAATGAAAAGCTTCTACAATGGTTCAGGAGAAGATTTGAGAGAAAATTTCTAGAGAAAATCTTAGAATAGATTGCCACAAAACAGGTTGAACTTTCTATTCTTGTAGAAACTTTAGAGAAAGTTACAACGAATGTTTATTCTTTGTACAAAAAATTATGTGATGTTGAATTTTTCACAAAGGACAATCTACAGCTTGTTGAGAAGCTATAGTTAGATTTAAGATCAACTGGCACTACTTTGGGTAAATATACTACCTCTAGTTCTTTACATCTTACTAAGTTGAAAAATGCACAACGGAGAATAGCCGAGCTTATGGCTGAAGATGGTCAGACAAGGGCCAAATTGATAACTATTCAGACAAGCCTATTGCCTCACTTGGAGGTAATACATAATGAACTTTCAATTGCAAAGGAGTTATCATATAGTAATGCAAATATACCAACTACAGAAAGTTTAGTGAGTCTAGCTACCGAGATAGAAATCAAATTGGAAGTTATGAAGATTGCCAAGGAAAGCTGGGGTACTACATTCGAATCCACCCTGCAGCTTCATAATTTTTTTTTGGGTAAGTACAACTTAACCCCACCAGCAATAAGTGACAAAAACAAGGGGGAAATTGGTAAGGAAGTTGGAAAGGATACAATATGATACATCAGTACAGAATAGGTACACTTGTATATAATTTTTGAAGGCATGTTAACTTTTTATATGGATTATTTCTGAGTATATTCCTAGGGGGAGTACTTAGTATACTTAGGAAATATTTTGATGAAATGAAAAAAAGCAATGATAAGTGTTTTTGCCACTAATATCAAAGGGGGAGATTGTTAGTCTCTAAGTTCTGTTGATGATTAGTGACCAACACTTAGTCATTCACTTAGGCAATTTTAGTTGGCTATCACTGTGGCCAAGCTAAAACTATGCAAGGCCGAGCAACATTGCCGAGCAGTTTCCAGTTTGCCTAGTTACATTGCCGAGCTGAGTTACATTGACGAGCTGAGTAGGATACAGAGATGTTAAGTATCGAGCGACAGAGAAGTCAAGTGCCGAGCAGAAACATTTTTGTATACCTGTCTAGAATGATTCAAACTTCAAGGATAAGTGATCTGGCCTACTTGTATAAGATTTTTGAGCCGACTTATGTATGCATTTAATATTCTTCTACAAAGTTAGTTATGCATTTAATTATTTTATCCTATGCATGATCTATTGTAAACATTAATTGTAATACCATCAAGGTATGGGTATCAGATTTTGATCGTTGATCTAGATCTCGCTATCAGACTTGAACGAATATATTAGATTGCTTCTAAACCCTATTTTTGTAAGTGTAAGGAGAGAAGATGAAGTGTGTGGTGACTGCATTTTGAAGTGAAATGCACAGAGGGTTATTTTGTTAAGAAGAAGAGATCAAGCAAAGTGACAACACAGTGAACAATAGAGTAAAGTTATATCAGATTATGAGATCATAGAAGGTACTGGAAAGAGGAGATCTGTCATCAGCATTAGAGTGCATAATGAAGGATCAATAATTGAGACACTCTAATCATTGTATCAGGTGAAAATATCTTAACAAAGTGGTTCTAGTAGACCTTTCTTAATCTCCTAACAGAGTGCTTACTTTATTGTAAGTTCAAATCCTTTCACAGGGTAGACTATAATGATCTTTAGCTCTTAACCAGGCAAACCTTTAACATGGTAGATTACATTTTGTAATCAACATTTGTAGCCTTAGTAGGCACACTTTATTACTGCAGTAGTGGAAAATTTTGTGGGTGTCATCCCCACCCCATTTTTACCTATTTGGGTTTCTAGGTTACCAAGTTATTGTGTTATGTGTTATTTATTTCATTGTGTGGATGCTATTTGAGATTACATTAGATTCATATATGTATGAATGTGGATCAGTTTTTTTTAAGTGTTTAAATTTTAAGATCTAATTCACCCCCCCTCTCAGTATCTTTCTTTCCCATTATTGTATTTCCAACATTTATATTATGAATAATGAAGTACTTCAGATGTGCCATATCCGATACAAGAAGAACAAAGAAGACTAGGGTGATGGTTGAATCCCACCGAAACTACAATAGGACAAATAGGGAAGGTCTTTCACTTCCGAAGCGATGCACACCAAAACTCCAACTGGAATTTGCAATAATAATAAAATATCAAACTCCACATACCGACAACTACATACATTTCAGGCATAAATACCCCTTCAGAGAAACTCCCGAGGGTTTACAAAAGAAGGTTGACCCATTAAACACCTACTGACAATAATTAAATAAAAAAGGACCCCCCATTAATTAATTGCCTTAATAATATTTCTTTTAAATAGGGACCAAATAATTAATTAACTTAATTTATTTATTCTCTACCAATTTGGGGACATTAAAAAAATAGAACATATCATACCTTGATAATGAAAATACTTCTTTGAATGTGATCAAGTATGTTGGTGCAATAGCTATGACTTAACGAAAAATTCCAAAAGAAAATCATGAAAGAGAAAACCTCATGTAATGGATGTTGTAATTTTCCACAATCTTTGATTGAGAAGAAGAGAAGAAGATGTGGATGTGGGTGTGTCTCCTTCCTTAATAGACAATTCCTTTACTTTTCCTCCAATGAGGGAAAAAATCTTGATCCATAGAGAAGAACACCTCGAATGCTTGAGAAGAAGTTATGATCTTGAATGCTAATGCTTGCCTTGAATGTGAATGCTTGAAAATGATTATGGATGTATGATAATAGATGGATGGATACCAAAATGAGGAAGATAGGATGTTTATATACCTCTCGCAGCATATGGAGTGTTGAATCACAAGAAAGTCAATTGTAGATCCAAATATAACACTAAACCTCCTAGACTTGGGACCCCAGATCCAATATGGGCATGATCCTTGGGGAACAAAATTCCTTAGGAAATATTTTCCCAAGAACACAACCTCCTTGGAATTATGTTCCAACCAATCAGATCTTAGATCAGGACCACATGTCTCGGACAATCAAGGGATGCCAAATTATAGAATACAACTAGTTCTGAGATTGGGATAGAACATGAAGGCCACATATAGTTTAATCTAGTGCCTAGGTGATGAAATAAATTATATGATTCAAGGAAAGAAAGAGGAGCACACTTAGAAATAGGGGCCTACCTCAATTTTTAACAAGATTGAAATGGAAGAGGGCCCATATTTGAATTTAGGTGTCCATTAAGTACCCTATGAAGTCCTACTACAAAAATATACTAAGGTGGGTGCTAAATAATTATCCTAAAATTATACACTAATTGAGTTCTTACAATTTAGGATGGTACAAACACTAAACTCCCATGATATATTTTTCATCCACGAAGTGGTATCTATGATTAGTGTCAAGGTTATCGCTCTATGTTTAAGGCATATTTTATTTGATCTTCAGGAACATCTCATATGCCAATAATAGGAAATTGAATCATTAACAACTGGATATTTGAATTGTCAAATTATATATAATATAAAAAAATCTTTACAAAGTTGTCTTTGTAAGAAGAGTTCACAATTTTTGGAAAACAAGCAGTCTTGGGTGACTACTAACCATTGAAACTACAATTGCCAAAATAGGGAGGATCTTGCACCTCCAAAATGACAAACCAAAAAAACTCAATTTCAACTGTAATTGTAAAATATGTCAAGAGATAAATGAATAATCCATGATTACAAGTGCTTCACAGGAGCCAATAAATATGAGTTTTACACCTCCATTTACAAACATGTTGGCCCTAAATAATTAAATAGGTCCACAAGCTACAAATAGGACCAAGCCTACTATATTAGATTCTGCCATTAATTAATAGCAAGAAATGGAAAGAGCATAGTACATAATTACAGTACCTCTTAACTTGTATTAGTCATCATAAAATCTTAGAAAAGTAAGTAGGAAATGGCTATAGCCATTTATTGATACAATCCATAATTACTTAAATTATTTCAAAATGGAAATATCATACAAGTATATAGGGTGTAGTTGCTTTAAGAAAAATGGTCTCTCCTTAGATATATTTTAAATTATATATTTTCTATTATTGTTATACAATGGTCAAAGATTACTCCAATTACTTTCCAGAAGTCAAAAGATATACTAGAGCACAAGAAACATGCTACATATTATTGGAACTTTTTTTAGTAGAGAACAATAATTTTTTTGTTAATTTAAATTTTTCATATGAGGTATTCAAACTAGTTGCTAAAAATGATGAAGATTGTCATGATGAACATAAAAGATCTTTGATTCATGGAAACAAGAACAATACTTTTTGCATAGAAAGTGTTTCACTTACTGCCATAGATAATTCATGGTTATATAGTCCAATGTGAAAATTGGATTGAAATAAGCAACAAGAAGCATGGTAATGAATGTAAGAGTATTCCAAAGCTTTTCATCCATCCCTCCATGTGAATCATTTAAGTGGGTTATTTTTACTACCTAAGTTATTACTTAAAAAGTTATTTTATGATGTAGAAGTGAATATTGAACCTGATAATCATATGTGACAAAATAAAAGAGGGATTCATTCAATTATAATCATTGGCATGTTGCGTGAATATTTTCTCTAAAATATTTTGAAAATAATTATGATTCTAAAAAATAATATAATCAGCCTATTTAATCAAACACAATTAAAAATAAGCAGAAGTTACATCTAGAATAAAATGTGGCCTAATGAGAGAGAGAGAGAGAGAGAGAGAGAGAGAGAGAGAGAGAGAGAGAGAGAGAGAGAGAGAGAGAGAGAGAGAGAGAGAGAGAGAGAGAGAGACCATGCAAAATAAATCATTAAAATAAAAAGGACGCAAAGCATCAAAGTTCCTACCAAAGTTAAATGTAATTTTTTGAAAGCTTATAAGTAAGCAATTGAAGCAATTCAATTTTTAGTCGTGCACACAAATACATTCAATATTAGCATATGTTACAACATGACATTAATAACATATTATATTTCAATAAGATTAGATGTCAATGAAGCATATACAAAAATATGTTATATATACAATCCTAATATTGAGTTGAAAAAACACTATAAAAGAGCTAGTAAATATGGAGTAGCATGTAGTACATAGCATTGTTGACACGGTGAGTCAATTTGGATTTTATATAATGGATATAAAATATGCATGTCCACTTGTTATTTGATTGACACTCTCTCTCTCTCTCTCTCTTATAGCCAACATAACTTGCAACTTGATGTAGCAAGTAACAATTTTCATAATGATAGATATCCATGAATAGTTTTTCCGTTTTTGAGAACCTACAAATTTGGTATCATGGATATTGTTAGTTAATAGTAAATGTGTTGAAGGAGATATTGAATGTAAATCTATGAATGAGAAAAAAATTTGTAATTTTTTATGTTTACGTTTTGGTGGGTGTCATTTTTCAATCTTTAATTATGGTGGAATGTGTGAGGGCATTGTTATGGTTGATTGTCAATCGAGCTTTGATGGAGAAATCACAAGGATAATATGTGTAACTAACTTACGCTGAGAAAAGTTGTTAAAAAAAATTATAATACTGCAATGTTTTTTATTGCTGGTAAAAATAGGTGTTATGGGGACCCAAAACCCATTACCACAATTACAAAATGATAGATATCATAAAAAGGACTAAATAGAGATAGGACTGAAACCCAGCCCACAACATCGAGTATAGAAAACCAGAGAAGAAAGTCAGAAACCAGCTAGACTCTCCCACAGCCAAAAACCAAAAGACAAAGCAAAAAAAAAAGGGGGAAATGCAGGAACTAGGAAAACTCTAGGAGAGTGCCTTCTGCTTCCTTCTTAGCTTCAGAGACCTTTTTGATGGCAGCGTCTAAATCTGACAGCTCCAAAATCCTGTCCTGGATTTTCTTTTTCTTTCTTGAGTGCGTGTACTTTCCTGAACCTGCATCTTCCATGTCTTCTTTATCATCATCGATCTTCACACTGGGGGAACCATAATCCATCTCAGACTTAATGGAATTAAAACACTTCATAGTGGAACCCATTAAGATATTGTTATCCTTCACATGTTTTTTTAATGTGTTTTCTGATGACATGTAACTGACTAAATGTTTGATAATGTTAAGTTGAAGATGATGCAAGACATTAAATCATTTAATGGTTTGTATTTTCATTGATGTCAACTTGACATCATCTGTACGGTCATGTACATAATGCCAAAGACTTTAGAGGATCAATGGAACAAAGGTTATGCTTTAAGCAATGCATAAAAGTCAAGTATTCACTAAGTGACAGACAACACTGACAAAGTGCACACCATCGGTAAAGGAAAAGAACAAAATTCATAGTGTTACCCGATGAGCAGAAGACAATATTTCCCAATGAATAAAAATCATAGTGATACCCAACAAGATGAAAATGGAGTTGCTCGATGAGAAAAATCCAATGATGCCCGACGGACGGAGATCCCGAAGCTGACTGGAGTCACACCAAAAAAACTAGCAGTTATCACCGATGACTAACCGCAGAGTTGACTGACAGAACAAAGAGTTCAGGAAATGACAAAATACATAGCTGGCAGAGCTTAAGGTTAGACTTAACTAGTTTTTTTATTTGTTTTGTTCGACTAGAGTTAAGTAATTGATTTAAAGAAGATTTGTACAGTTGGCAAGAAGATAACTACAAGATAAATCAGGAGTTAAAGCTTTAAATCAAATTGGCTGGATTGTTGTTCATGCCAAGAATCAAGAATCAAGAAATAGTGAATATTATGTCTATATAAGAGACATGCATAATTCATTTTTGTAATCACATACACAGGAAGGGGAGTGAATAGAAAGAGGACGCTGAAGAGAAATTGATGAAGAAGAACTTCATATAATCCTGATCAATCAAGCTGAAGGAGAGCTATAGAATTCTATAGACACTGACGAACAGTGAAGCACAGCATCACTGAGTAGAAAATGTGGAGAAAAAACAAGTGAATTGATACATTGATCAAAGAGGTATTGTACTTAAATATATATGAAAATCCGCAATTCAAGTTGCATTAGAAACAGGTCATTGCGTTTCAGTTTAACCATTGAAGCATCAAGTCTCTTAACAGAGTAGGACTTAACAGTCTTCTATATATTTATGTACATCCCAAGGAGTGCGAAAAAGGTTGATTCATGAAAGTAGCACTAGATTTTCCTAAATCTTATTGACAGTCTAAGAAGGAGGCTGATTCAAGAATGGTAGAAAAATGAGTTGCCCGATTCTAAGTTACAACCTCTATGTATAAAATCCTCTAACAAGGTCACACCTAATAGTGTGTTTGTAACCTTTAACAGGGTTGGCTCCTAACAGGGCTCACTTCAGAAGAGTAAAAATTTAGGTTACCGGTCCTAGTGGTTTTTCCCTTAATAGGGTTTCCACATTAAAATTGATGTGTTATGTGTGTATGGCTTATTACTTTACTATTTTACATTTCACATATGCATTTCTGGATTGATTGGTATACTTTGCATATTTACTGAGTATCCATAAATAATTTTTGTTGCTTATCCATTATCAAGGAGAATAAGGTCAGAAAAGGAAAATTGACAGACAGTTAATTATTATAAGAATTTCATGGCATGCATCTTATAGGGACTTAATAATCTAAGATATATTTGATTGGTGGTTAGTGGTTAAAGGATAAATTTTTGAGGCCACTAATTCACCCCCCCCTCTCAATTATTACTAACATTTTCAAGAATGTCAAATCTGTCATGTAGAGTCTTCAAATTTTTTCCATCCTCCTTGTTCTATTTACCATCAACCCCTACTGACCCCAAAGCTTGATTACCTTGGCTGAGATCAACAAGAGCAGACAGAGATCTAAGATGTATTTGATTGGTGGTTAGTGATTAAAGGATAAATTTTTGAGGCCACTGATTCACCCCCCCCCCCTCTCAGTTATTACTAACAATTGGTATCAAAGCTTGTGTGCTTAGAAGGAAGGTTTCAAGAGCTGAGTAAAGATCACAAGATGAACAGATGAGATGTGCTCAAGTTGAACAAAGACAACTTTGCTTCATGGAAAAGAAGGATAAGACTCCACTTATCAGGTATTGCTAATGATGTTACTCAATACTTAGATACTGAATATGTGTTGCCTATAGGAGTATTGACAACAGATCAATTGAGAGAGAAGCATGAGCATAACTGCATGGTTATAGAGATTTCTTCCTCACTCTCTGATGTTGAATTTGAAGATGTCAAGGACTACAAAACTGAAAATAAAATGTGGGACAAACTTAAGCTTGTACATGGAAAAGATACAAATGTTTTGAGAGCCAAGGCAGAAAGCCTTAGAGGAATGTTTGATGATCTCAAAATGAAAGAAGGAGAAAACATCACTTAGTACAACACAAGAATACAAGTATTCAATGCTATACGAGGTGTTGGAGGTACACTTGAAGAGGAGACAGTGGTAAGTAAAATATTAAGAACCTTATTGCATGTATATGCTATTAGAGTTTTTGCTATTCAAGAAATGAGAGCAGTAGCAAACAATACAATTACTCTTGATAGTTTAATTGGTAGACTGATTTCATTTGAGATGAGTAACTTTGATAATAGTTTCTTACCAAACTTAGAGTCTGCATTTAAGTCTTCTATAAAAATAGGCAAATCCAATCATAGATACTCATCTAGAAGGGACAGTGAAAGTGAAAGTGAAGAAGAAGATCTAGATGAAATAGAAGCACTTATGGATAGAAGAATACAGACAGGCAAAGGTAAATACAAAGGCAAGCTACCACTTGTATGCTTTAATTGTAAAGAGATTGGACACTTTGTTGCAAGATGTCCTAACAGAAGAAAAGATGACAGAAGTAATGACAGATCTTTTGAGAAGAAATATGATAGAGGTGATAACAAAGATTACAGAGGTTACCGACAATCTGAAAGAAAGGATACCTGAGACTACAAGGATAAAGGCAAGAAGGCTAGCTACCTAGCTACTTGTAAAGATGAAGATACTAACACTGAACCTGATGAAGACATCGAGATGGTATTTGTAGTTGAGAAGGATGATTTAGATGAAGATGAAAGGTATGAAGAAACTACACTCATATCTAAGGTTAGTAAGAATGATATCTAGATTATAGATAGTGGCTGCACTCACCACATGACCGGTGACAAAGAAAATTTTAACACTTTTGAATATTATAATGGTGGTACAATAAGAATGGGCAATGATACACCTTGTCTGGTTGAAGGTAAAGGAACTATAATGTTGAATAACCTGATTAAATGTAAAAATGCTTGTTGGGTAAAAGGATTGAATTATAATCTATTGAGTGTTTCTCAGCTAAATAATTCAGGTCACAGTGTAGCATTTGTGAACAAGAAGGCAAAGATCTTCAATGAATCGGGAAAACTGATTGGTATCGGTGAACAGACTAAATGTAACTTATTCTATCTAAATGACACTAACATCACTTGCTTAATGACTAGAAATGAAGACATCTGGTTGTGGAAAAAGAGATTGTGTCATGTGAATTTTGACAACATGATAAAAATAAGCAGAAGAAGAAATGTAAGAGGCTTACCGACGATGACAAAGCCAAACAACATCATGTACAAAAATTGTCAAAAAGGTAAAATGACAAAGTCTAGTTTCAAAAGTAAAACCCATACATCTGATGATATTCTAGAATTAGTTTATACTAATTTATGTGAACCTATGAGGACAAAGAGATATTATGGAGATAGATATTTTGTTCTCTTTGTTGATGATTACTCTAGAATGATGACAGTTATGTTCGTAAAAGATAAATCTGAAGCATTCAAGATGTTTAAATGGTATAAGGCTATGGTAGAAAAACAAAGTGGTAAGGATTTGAAATGTTTGAGATCAGACAGAGGAGGAGAATTTATATCAAATGAATTCACTAATTTCTATAATGAGCATGGTATAAAAAGACAGGTTTCTGCACCAAGGACACCATAACAAAATGGGATTGCCGAGAGAAGGAACAGGTCAATAGTTAATGGTGCAAGAACACTGATGATAGAGAAAGGCATCAGCCAAATCTTTTGGAGGGAAGCTGTCAGCACTACTATTTATACACTTAACAAAGTACAATTGAAGAAGGACACAAAGAAGACACCTTATGAGCTATGGTATGGTTAAACACCCAATGTAAGTTACTTCAAGATCTTTGGTAGTCAATGTTATGTCTTAAAGGATGATAGAAATGGAAAGCTTGATCCCAAAAGTGATGAAGGTATTTGTCTAGGGTATTCTACCAAAAGAAAAGCTTTTAAATGTCTTATCAAGGCCTCTAGCAAAATAGTTGAAAGTGCAAATGTAAAGATTGATGAATTTGTAGAAAAGAATGAGCTGGAAAGCACTAAAGAACTAGAGGACTACAAAAAGTTTGTATATTGTGAAGAAATCAACACTCTTCCCAAGTAATAGTGCTTAATGCCAAAACAACAAAATGTTGTAACCGACGGTCAGAATACAAATACCAACGGTCAGGATAATGATCAAGAAAATGTGCAAGGTGATGAAGAACAAAATGAAGACCAAAATAATGATCAAGTTGATAGACAAAGAACTATACCTGTACTTGCAAGATATGTAAGAAGGAACCATCCAAGATCCAGATCATAGGAGATAAGAAGGCTGGTACAAAAACAAGAAGTAAGTCTTTAAACTCAAGTTGTTTAATTTGTGAGTTTGAGCCAAAATCTGTCAATGCTGCACTAGATAATGAAGAATGGATAAGTGCTATGAATGATGAGATTGAGTAGATTAAGAAGAACAAAACATGGTCACTTGTGCCAAGACCAGGTGACAAAAATGTCATCAGTACAAAATGGATATTCAGGAATAATCTAAATGAGAATGGAGAAGTCACAAGGAACAAAGCAAGACTAGTATGCAAGGGGTATGCACAAGAGGAAGGTATAGACTATTGAGAAACCTTTGCACCCATTGCTAGGATAGAAGGAGTAAGAATACTACTTGCTTATGCTACATACAAATGATTCAAAGTATATCAAATGGATGTCAAGTCAACATTCCTAAATGGAATACTTGAAGAAGAGGTATAAATTGAGCAACCAGAAGGGTTTGTAGATCCAGACAAGAGGAACATGGTATGTAGACTTCACAAAGACTTGTATGGATTAAAACAAGCTCCTAGAGCCTTGTATGAATGACTTCATTCCTATCTAATAAGTATTGGATTCATAAGGACTAGTGAAAATAGTAATCTTTATTTGAAAAAAGATACTGATGCTAACACTTTGATTGCTGAAATATTTGTTGATGACATCATATTTGGAGGCAATGATATGCTATGTAATATATTTGTTGATGAGATGAGAAAATAATTTGAGGTGTCTATGTTTGGTGAGATCAAGTTGTTTCTTGGTCTACAGATCATTCAACAAAGTGAAGGTATTTTCATTACACGGTCCAAATAAATCAAAGAGGTCCTGAAAATATTCAAGATGGAAGATTCCAAACTAGTTGGAACACCGATGGCTACTAGAAGTAAGTTGACAAAGGAGGACAAGACAACAGAGGTAAATCAGACTTTGTACAAATCAATGATTGGAAAACTCATGTATGTTGTACACACTAGACCAGATATTCCACATGTAGTAGGAATTGTTGCTAGATTTTCTGCTAACCCCAGGGAATCACATATGACTGCTATGAAAATAATTCTAAGATATCTGAAGAATATTGAGAAATTTGGCTTATGGTATAGAAGAGAAGGCAAATTTGAACTTAAGGTGTTTACCGACACTGATTGGGTTGGAAATCTTGATGACCGGAAGAGAATAATTGGAAGAGCATTCTTTATGGGTGATATACATGTCACATGGATTAATAAGAAGCGAGGATACATCTCACATTCTATTGCAGAAGAAGAATGTGTTGCTGCTGTTGCAAACTGCTCAAATATTGCATGGATCAAACAGTTGCTAGAAGGTATGCATATGAAGATCTCAGAACTAGTGATTATCTATTGTGATAACACCAGTGTAATAAAATTTTCCATGAATCCAGTCATGCATTCCAAAACTAAACACATTGCAATCAAGTATCATTATTTAAGAGAACAAGTTAAAGAAAAACAGGTGATACTTGAGTATGTGCAATCTAAAGAACAATTGGCTGATATCTTTACCAAGCCATTGCTCAAGGATATATTTGAGTACTTGAGAAAGAGACTAGGGTTCAAACCCCTCTCTACTAGTCAGTAAAGGACTGAAGGATGCATCATCCTAAATATTATCAAAATATCATTCATGTTGATGCAAGCAACAAGATGAACTTCAAAGATACATCTATATAAAAAAAGGTATTTATCAGAACCAAGCACCAGATCATATTGATGTATTGCTGATGGATAAGGGAAATTCAAGGAATATATTATGGATCATGAGAAAAGATCACTTGACATTAATGTCATATATCTGTGAGATATTTGTTTGGCATTGTTGTCAAAGGGAAAGAAAGTTTCCATATTATCACAGTCTCCAGAAAAAGAAGAAAGATTATCCATTATCAGATTACTCCAACAGGGAGAGATCATATCCATAGGGAGAGTTGATGACAAAATACAGAGACATCAAAGAACAAGAATAGTCAAAAGAGAGATATTGACACAAGGGAAGGACGCAATACATCAGAACAAGAAACACAAAAAGCTGCAAGAATCAAATCTAAGATAACACAGAGCTTACCAACAGTTAGACATTTTTATCGGTTATCAAAACAAATTGTTTGGTAATCTGATGAATCTCAACTGTTATATTTCATATTGTATTAGAAATAGTATAGTATGATAATATAGTATGTTGCCATCAATGCCAAAGGGAGAGATTGATAACATCTAACTAATTGAATGTTTGATAATGTTAAGTTGAAGATGATGCAAGACATTAAATCAATTAATGGTTTGTATTGTCATTGATGTCAACTTGATATCATCTGTACGGTCATGTACATAATGCAAAAGACTTCAGAGAATCAATGGAACAAAGGTTATGCTTTCAGCAATGAATAAAAGTCAAGTATTCACTAAGTGATAGACAACACTGACATAGTGCACACCATCATTAAAGGTAAAGAAAAAATTCATAGTGATACCCGATGAGAAAAAGATAGTATTGCCCAATGAAGCAAAATCATAGTGATACCCGATGAGCTGAAAATAGAGCTACCTGACGAGAAAAATCCAATGATGCCCGACGGACGAAGATCTCGAAGCTGACTAGAGTCACACCGATGGAACTAGCAATTATCACCGATGACTAACTGCAGAGTTGACCGACAAAACAAAGAGTTTAGAAAATGACAAAATATCTAGCTAGCAGAGCTTAAGGATAGACTTAACTGGCTGTTTTATTTGTTTTATTTGACCAGAGTTAAGTAATTGATTTAAAGAAGATTTGTACAGTTGGAAAGAAGATAAGTACAAGATAAATCAGGAGTTAAAGATTTAAAGCAAATTGGCTGGATTGTTGTTCACGCCAAGAATCAAGAATCAAGGAACAATGAATATCATGTCTATATAAGAGACAAGCATAATTCATTTTCGTAATCACATACATGGGAAGGGGAGTGAATAGAAAGAGGATGCTGAAGAGAAACTAATGAAGAATAACTTCATACAGTCTTGATCAGTCAAGCTGAAGGAGGGCTAAAGAGTTTTGCAGACACTGACAAATAGTGAAGCACAACATCACCGAGAAAAAAATGTGGAGCAAAAATAAGTAAATTGATACATTGATTAGAGAGGTATTGTACTTAAATAGATCTAAAAATCTACAATTCAAGTTGCATTAGAAATAGGTCATTGTGTTTCAGTTTAACCATTGAAGCATCAAGTCTCTTAACAGAGCCGGACTTAATAGTATTCTATATATTGAGGTACATCCCAAGGAGTTCCAAAAAGGTTGATTCATGAAAGTAGCACTAGATTTTCCCAAATCCTGTTGACAGTCTAAGAAGGAGGCTGATTCAAGGATGGTAGAAAACTGAGTTTCCTAATACTAAGTGACAACCTCTATGTATAAAATCCTCTAACAAGGTCACACCTAACAGTGTGTTGGTAACCTTTAACAGTGTTGGCTCCTAACAGGGCTCACTTCAGAAGAGTGAAAATTTAGGGTACCGGTCCCAGTGGTTTTTCCCTTAACAGGGTTTCCACGTTAAAATCCATGTGTTATGTGTGTATGACTTATTACTTTAATATTTTACATTTCACATATGCATTTCTAGATTGATTGGTATACTCTGCATATTTACTGAGTATCTGTAAATAAGTTTTGCTGCTTATCGGTTATCAAGGAGAATAAGGTCAGAAAAGGAAAACTGACAGACAGTTAATTATTATAAGAATTTCATGGCATGCATCTTATAGGGACTTAATAATCTAAGATGTATTTGATTGGTGGTTAGTGATTAAAGGATAAATTTTTGAGGCCACTGATTCACCCCCCCTCTCAGTTATTACTAACATTTTCAAGAATGTCAAATCTGTCATGTAGAGTCTTCAAATTTTTTCCATCCTCCTTGTTCTGTTTACCATCAACCCCAGCCAACCCCGAACCTTGATTACCTTGGATGAGATCAACAAGAGAAGATAGATATCTAAAGCTGAGGTGGAGACTTTTGATTTCCTTAAATACCCATTTCATCAGTCGAAATGAGTACAATGACATTGCCTTCATAGTTTGAAGGACTCCAAATGGGGGCTCAATTTTTTCGTTTATGTCATCTTGGAGAAGTTGGACATTCCACTCCTTTATATCCACCAGTCAAGAGAAAGGAATATTCCTAGAGGTAGCAAGGATATTGGCCTTCTCAGCAGTGTTTTGACCTAGGGTTTCCTCCTCTTTCCTCTCTGACTGCACATCCATAATCACTTCCAGCTTTGGAGATATGGGAAAGTCATGTTCTTTTGAGCTCGCATAATTGACCAAAATAGGAACTTTTTGGCCACCCACATCCTCCTCGGTGATCTCAGGATCTTACCTTTCTCTTTAGTAATATGGGCTCCCAAAGTTTTGACCTCATCTTCACCAGAGGCACTCACTAAAACAAATAGAGACTACTTACTCTCGTCATCAGACTAGGAGTGGGGGAAGTAGTATGTTCCATCATAGCCATCAGCACTCCCAACATCTGAGTCCGTGTTAATACCCTTACTATTTTAAAATTTCAACTTTTTAACAATCAACTCTGTCGTTTCTTTACCCACCCTACTCCTTTTTCCCGCTTTAGCAGAGCGCGAGTCTCTCAGAGAAAATTAGAGGAGTGGAGGCAGCTACTTTCTTAACATGATCTACAATCAGGAGAATCAATCCCTCATGCAAAATGGGCTTACTTTCCTTATGCATGTGGACAGTAAAATTATGACAGAGAAATACTGCAATGTTATCTACCATTTTCAACAACTGATTTTAAAATCGCTATATAAATATCTATTTTAGTAGATTTACCAAAACATATGGGCTAAACAAAGAAGAAAATAAGGAATGTAACAAAGATGGATTAATTGATGAGTATTCTTTCTTATATATAAAAAGAAAACTTATATCAAAAAATAAAATTCACACTAATTTGTTTTATTAAATAAACTTGAAGGTAATTATAATTTATAAATACCAGATTCTTTACCTATAAACTATTGGAATATATACCCACTTAGAATCATTTTCAGAAAACACCAAATAAATCAAGAGCTTCTCCTAAATCCAAACTAAGCTTCTAAGATGTCATGTTATGGTTCCTATAGGGACATACTATCTCAGATATGGTTCCTATAGGGACATGAACGAAGTTGCAGAAAGTGATCACAATGTAAGAACCAAATTAGTTAACCATTTCACCATATCAAAATATTAGTTTTAAATGAATGTTTTCTTGTGTTCGCAGCAATTTGGTTGTTGAAACCATGGCATTCAAATTTGGAGACCATTCAAAAACAAGAAACCATCCTTGAACAAATTACGGGTAGCAGCTGTAGTTTAGCACCATAGGAGGCTCATGGCATCAAGGATGGAGAAGAGGGTGCAAGTGACACACTGGTAGGAAACATAATAGTGAAATAAATGAAAAGGATAAATGTCAATCAAGAGAGGGAAATAGATTTAATACAGATGAAGAACCTATATACTATGCAGTTCCAAAACTAAAAAAGATAGAGAAGCTTAAGATGACTCAACATACACATGAACAATCTATGCACAAGGTTTATAACAGAAATCACCGGATGAAAAAAAAGAAAGAGAACTAAATACTTAGCAACAAATATGCACAATAATAAATATTCAGCACATAAAAGAGGATGAAACATTAGAAGAATAAGATGGATTTGTAGTAAAGAAATCTCAGGATTGCTACCAAAAATAGGAATGCTAACAAAAAAACACATCATATATATTGTGACATATATGAAGATGTTTGTTGAATAAAATGATAAGAGGAATGCATATGTTAGAGATTTAGAGCAACGTACCTTGAACGCTTTTGAAGGATGGAAAACTTGGCCTTAATGTCTCTACATGAATTCACTCTTTTTTTATTTGTGTCATCAAGATTTCCATCCTTCTCTTTTTAATCCACCTCCCAATGGTCAAAATCAATTACTCACCTTCCCCTAAACAAATGGGTATGCTGATCTTAAATTTTGTGATAAGGTAGTTTGACTTTCATGTAATGTACAAACAAAATGCATAAATGTTGATTTTGTCTTTTTGGTAAATAAATAGAAGAAAAATTACCCCTCCTTCTAGTGTAAATAAACACAATTACATAAATGTTGATTTTATCTTCTTGGTAAATAAACACAAGAAAAATAATAGAATATAGAAACATATTATTAATCAATGTAAAAAAAAAATTGATATAAGTCACCATTTGTATTTATGAGGCATAGGAAAATCTACGTAGACTTTGCTAGTGAACAACAAACGTCCAACTTTACATTGAGTGTAAAATGACACCTTAGAATGACAAGGAATAAATACAACTTTATGTCTCTTCACAAGTTGTGGTTGTAGATATTTATGTCTTTTTTTTTCATTTGAAATCTTTTTTTTTTCAAAATTTGCCTCGATGTAGCAAATTATCAACACCTCTTCAAGTGGTAGAGTATAAATTCAGGCAGGGACCACTTGTTGATCTCTAAGTTTTGTTGATCATTAGTGTCCCACACTTAGTCATTTATCTAGGCAGGTTAGTCAGTCATCACTATGACCAAGCTATCTAGGATAGGCTGAGCAGCAGTCATTGCCGAGCAGATAGTAGTTGTCAAGTTACATAGAAGCTAAGTGAAGTTGATTAGTTCATGCCGAATGCTAGAGTCTTTATATGCCGAGTAATACAATTTTTTCGTACATGTCAGGAATGGTACAAAATTGAAGGTAAACTATTTTGGGCCAACTTGTTTGATTATTTAATGTTTTCAATAGAGTTAATTATGCATTAAATCATTTAACCCAATATGTGGCATGGAACCAATCAGAAAATTGGAATGCCCAAGAGGCATAAGTATTTGATCTTGATTGTTGACCTAGATCTCAATGCCATATTTGTAAGGTATATAAGATTTCTTCTTACCCTAATTTTTTAAGGTCTGTGTGCATACATGAGAGATTGTTATTTTGAATAAGAAGCATAGATCTAGTAGAGCAACAGAGTAGTGAGAAGTAGAGTAAAGTTATATCATATTAATAGATCAGAGAAGGTATTTGAAGGAGGAGATCTGTCATCAACATCTGAGTGCATATCGAAGGATCAGATCGTGAGACTTTCTAACAAGTGTATCAGATGAAATCTCTTAACATAGTGGTTCTAACAGACCTTTCTAAATGTCTTAGCCGAGTCCTTACTTTGTTGTAAGTTTAAATCCTTTTACATGGTAGATTTTAATGATCTATAGCTCTTAACACGGCAGACCTTTAATCAGGTAGATCACAAGTTGTGATCAAATTTTGTAGCCTTAACAGGCACACTTTATTGCTGTAGTGGTGAATATTTTGTGGGTTTTATCCCCACCCTAGTTTTACCTTATTGGGTTTCTGGGTTACCAAAATTTTGTGTCTTGAGTTATTTATTTTATGTTATGGATGCTACTAGTTGATAGATCAATTATATTTATGCATGATTGTGGATCAGTTTGATTTAAGAGATAAAAGTTTTAAGATCTGAT
>MU227984.1:966786-976657 GCA_018584345.1 Thuja plicata | reverse complement strand
CACCCCCCCCCCCTCTTAGTATCTTGCTTTCCCATCTTTTATTTCCAGCAATTGGTATAAGAGCTCAGTTCTCCTATAAAAGGTTTTAATCATCTTGAGAATAGAGATCTTGAGATGGAGATTTACAAATTGGGTAAAATCATTGAGAATCAAAAGATTGATATTCAGCTAGAATTACATCAGCTTGAGACAACAATATAGGAAATGAAGAAGTCCCTGCTAACAAGGAAAGATTTGTCCAAAAAAATGAATGACACTCATTATCAGGAAGAAGACACTACAAATCTATTTTAGAATTTAAATTCTACTAAGAGCGATGCAGCAATTGCAGATCTACTGGAAAGGAACAATATATTGTGTGAAGAAGTTAGAAACCTGAAAAGAGAACAAGAAATGCAAACAGTAAGACTATGTGAATTAGTGGAACAAAAGAAGAAAGTTGAAGATAAGAAGGCTATGGTTGATGAAGACAAAAGAGTGATGACTATCAGACTTGATGAAAGGACACATGATGTACAAATGATGACAAACAATTAGGTTGACATGGTGAATCAACTGCTACTTGTGAATCAGGAGATTAGCAGTAAAGACATAGAAATTGTGAATCTGAGATCTGAGAACAGACAATTGAAAGACAAATTGAGATCTGAGAAAGAACTTAATGAAAGATTGAACAAACCAAATGAAGCTTTGAATTATTTTGAAAACCTAATGGAAGCATCAAGAAGATCCAAGGATTCTTCTAAATTAGGTCATACCAAACAATAGACATCTACTAAGAAAGGAGAATCATCTAAGATTGGTGAAAGGAGGAATGCAAAGTCAAAGAACAAGAAGCCTGTATGCTACCACTGTGGAAAGCTAGGACACACAGAAAATATCTGCTGAAGCATGAATGGTAAGTCTAATCCTAAACCTAATTTCAATGGTTATTGCTTTAATTGTAAGAAGTTTGGACATCGGGCTCACGAATGTTGGGCAAAGGAAAACAATGCACCTCCCACACCTAGATTCAATGGGTATTGTTATAACTGCCAAAAATTTGGACATAGAGCACAAGACTATAGATCTAATGCTAAACAAAAATGGACATAAAAAATGCAAGAAAAAGAACCAAGCAAAGGTAACACTTACAATTGGGATTACAACACATGGCATAGATGTCATTACTGTGGTGAGTATGGGCAAGTTCCAAAAAACTGCATAAAGACACTTTTCAGAGGAAAATCTAAGAGTTGGATGAATGGAAGCCTAATTTGTTATAATTGTCTAAAAATTGGTCATACTGGGAGAGATTGCAAAACAAGGGTACCTGCTCCTACTGTTGAGAAGATTATAGCACAGATGAACCAGACATGGATAAGCAAAGAAGAACCATGCAACATTGAAGCTACTACAACTAAGGTCACCCAAACCAATGGATTAGGTGATCACACCATCACCAATTAAGAAAATGAGGTATGTGAGGAATTGTATTTATATTTCACATCTTTCATCAATTCCTAACATATAAAAATGCAAAAGTCCATATCTGCATATTAAAAGATGCACCAAGACACATTTTGAGACATGTACCAAGTTTAAAGTCAATATGCACTGTAGGTACCGAGCAACAGTCTTATTGTGCACTAAGACTAAGTTCTCTAATGTATGTCAAGCCGGTATGGTTGACCAAGTAAGTTTTGTATGATGACTGAGTATGGGTTGTGACTTAGAGGTAGGCAAGTTTTGTGAGTCAGCCGAGGACAGCTGTATGACATGCACTCAACGGAAAGAACATTTAATACTAACCCAATTTCAACCGTTGGAACTTATATAAAGGAAAGAGCCCTTCATTTTCATTCTCACCATGTGATTAAGAATTTCACGGAGCAATTGAGCATCTGTGAACTTGATTTCTGCAATATTTTTTGTTTTAATATTTCTACACCATGTCATCGGAAATCTTGAGTGAATAGTGTGAATTTTGATATATGCCAAGGTAATCTGTTTTTCATCTTTGAAACCCAATTTTTGGAAATCATGGCCACAAGTTCTTCCACTGCAGCTAAAAATATGGAGGAGTTGATGAAAGTTCAATTGGTAAGGAGCGACACCTGTGCGCCTCCTAATTTATGAGAAGTTCCTGAAAGTGCCCTCCAAGGTGATCTGACTAGAGCCCTATATTAATTCCACCTAAGGTACTTATGATTCATGATGTTAGGTCATGTTATATGTGCAAAGTTAGCAAAATTGGAGATGACGAGTTAAGGGAATCCTACAACAAATTGTGTAAAGATGGAGCCCTAAAAGTTGAACATAAACATCTAGCCGAGAGAGGGTTAACTCATGCCCTAGATTTCCTAAGGCATTTCAATATGTAATGGATTAAGATTGTCCTTAGCTATATACATAACATAAATATATGGCTGGATAATGGACTAGTTAGGATTACAAAGGAAATCATCCATAGGGTAATTGGTTATCCAACTGTTAACGAGAAGAGAACCATGAGATTTTAGAGTAAGGAGGATATAGAAGAAAACACTGGGGCAGTTTGAAATAAAAGAGGAATGACAATCTCTACAATCAAGGATTTGGAGCTTGATTTTGCAGTTAGGGTTATTTCTCACAAGTTTTATCAGTCAAGCCGACTAGACAGTGTCCCATGTATTGTAGTCAACCAGGCTTGGAAGATTGTAAAGAAGGACCATACTTATTACCTTGCCATGCTTCAGATGAAACAGTTGGCCAAGAACCTTTCTTCAATCTGAAAGGCAAAGAGCTCAATGTGTAAGTTTGGTTCTTCGCTAGTTTTCATATTCTTCTATATATAGAATACATTTCCTACTTTTGGAGATATTGTGTGGAAGATAGACTGACCAATTACACAACAAATCAATGTGCTTATTAAGAAATTAGGTGGTAACTTTAACAATATAATGGGAACATGCTTTGTTGAATTCAAGAAAAAGATGAGATTAAGAAGCTAAATTCCCAGGTCATTAGTTGAGAAACACTATGAGGATATTTGTTTCCTAGTGGATACAGATTTTACCTATGTTCAGGCAGTAGTGCCGAGGGTATCATGGCTAAGGCCATTATGTTATGAGGTGAATATTGATGAGACATTTGCAGCTATAAAAAATCTACTGGCAGAGGATATTGATGGTTCAGCCAGACATTTTGGGAATTATGAGGAAGCTAATTCCAAAATCTATATGGATTTGAAGGCTGGCACTATGGAGAGGAAAAGGAAAAATATTGTAAAACATTTGAAGAAAATGGTTGGGATAGAGAGTGATGAAGAAATAGAGGATGGACCTTTGGGTTTATCAACAGGACATGGAGAGGATATGTCTAGTGAAGAAGAGGAAAGTGAACCTGAAGAACATATCACTTTGAAAGTAAAAGGAAAGTAGTTAGTAGTTGCCAAGGCAACTAAACCAAGCAAAGCCAAACCTAAGGCTACCCCTCCTATTGCTAACTAGCCTAGGACTAGGGAATCAACTATTTCATCTCTTGCCAAGACAACAAAAGTATATACAAAGAAGAATGTTGGAGAGAGTAGCTTAGGCAAAAGAAAACAAGCTAAAACAAAGGCTATGTTGAGCAAACCTGAGAAGAGACCGAGGATGAAACTAATCTTGGAGAAAGAAGATGATGAGGAGAAGACAGAAACAAATGAACCCAACAATATACCTACAACATCACATAAACCATTGACCAATATTTATGTGGTATGTAACAACATTAGAAGTACAGCTGGGTTAGCAAGATTCAAATTTATTAGGTATGAGAAGAAAAGTATAATAGACAAGCATAAGATTCAAGAAGCACTATTATACATGATGGGTACATTTAAGATGACACCTGTAGAGATAGGAGACCTTGTCCTCACATAAATTTATGATATTTTATCACAAAAGTGGAAATATGCATTGATGACTGAAAGATAGATAAGGGAAGGGACATTAGCTAAGGTCATTCCTAGATTAACAAAGAAGCAAATGGGAAAATTCATTGAACAATATCAAAGGAAGTTTATTCCCAAACAAAGAGCCTATGCAATTCTGAAAAATGATGTTGAAGGTATAGTCCAACAAAGCACTAAAATTTGGAAGGAGACTTTTGGGCTATTAACTAAGAAGGAAGATAAGGAAGGTGAAGGCACCTCAAAATAGATGGAATTGGAAGAACAGATTGCTACTGATCAGGCAGAGACTGAAATAGAAGTGGAAGAGAAAATAGACAGTGCAAACTATAGATCTGATAGTGGACAGTCTCATTGTCACTACAATTGTAGATAACACTAATATGGATGTCGAGGATCAGAATGATCTGGAAGACACAGGTATGAAATCGCCTATTCATACAAGAGAGGCCGAGACAGACAAACCAGAAGAAAAGGAGATAACAAATGATAATCCACCTATTTTAGAGGTTGTGCAAACATTTTTATATAGTGGAGATAAGATGGAAGAAATTGCAAATAAGCCTATAGAACAAGAGGCTATACAAGTGTTGGTGGATCTACCACACTCTGTATCATCTACTCCAACTAGACCTAAAATTGAAATTATACCTGATCACCAGGTAATTTTGACTCAGTTGAAGACAACAATTGAAATTAATACTAACAAAGGAAAAGATATTGAAGAACCTGAGCCAAGTATCATCTCACCAGAGCTCAAGAAGAAGAAGCTAAACAAGAAGAAGTCACTGAGCTTAAATGTCACATTGGATGAAGTTATTTTGATTCCTATATGGGATCTTGAGAACTTTTCATATGAGAATATTCAGACTCTTCAAGACCTATTAAAGAGGAAGAAGAGACAAGAGGAAATGAAGAGGGAGCATAAGAAGAAGAAAGTTCTACATGATATAAAGGATATTTTTGTTAAATATTTTGACATGGAAGATGAAAATAAGCAAGCATCAATTCTGAAACAGTTAGTTCACATTGTGTAGAGAGTTAATGATGAAAACATTGAGGCAAATGAAAAGTTGTTGCAATGGTCTGAGAGAAAATTTGAGAACAAAGTCTTGGAGAAGAAATCAGAAGAGATTGCTACCAAACAAGTTGAACTTCCTTCTCTTGTTGACATTCTTAAGGAAGTTGCAAATAATGTTTATTATTTGTACAAAAGGTTATGTGATGTAAAATTCTTTACAAAGGATAACCAACAACTTATTGAGAAGTTGCAATGAGATTTAAAGTCAACAGCGAGCTCATTGAGCATGGATGCTAGTTCTAGCTCCATACATTTTGATAGGTTAACTCATGCACAAAAGAGATTAGCCGAGCTTATGGATGAATATGGCCGAATAAGGGCCAAATTGATAATGATTTAGACTAACTTGATACCTCATCTAGAGTTTATTCAAAAGGAACTTACAGCTGCACATGAATTAATCAAGAGAGATTTTCATCTCTCTACTGTAGATAGTTTGATAAGTCTAGCTGTCGATCTAGAAATTAAGTTACAGGTTATGAAGTTATTTAAGGATAGTTGGGATACAACATTTGCATTGATATTATAGCTTCATAAGCCATTTTTGGATAAATATAACTTAACCCCTACAGCTATCAGTCAAAAAAACAAGGGAGAAACGATAAGGGAATAGAAAAAGATGTGCAACAACAGGCATAATATTTTTTTTTGGCATGTATACTATGTAAACATTATATGAAGTATATGAAGTCTCAAGTATAATCTTAGGGGGAGTACATTGTGTACCTAGGAAAATTTTGTAGATGTAAAGAAATGATAAGTGTTTTTTCCACTAATATCAAAGGGGGAGATTGTTGATCTCTAAGATATGTTGATCATTAGTGTCCCACACTTACTCATTTATCTAGGTAGGTTAGTCGTTCATCATTGTGACTGAGCTATCTAGTATAGGCTGAGAAGTAGTCATTGCCAAGCAGATAGTAGTTGCTGAGTTACACAGAAGCCAAGTGAAGTTGATCAGTTCATGCCGAGTGCAGAGTCTTTATATGCCATATAAAATAGTTTTGTCATACATGTCAGGAATGGCACAAACTTGAAGGTAAACTATTTTGGGCCAAATTTTTTGAGTATTTAATGTTTTCAACAGAGTTAATTATGCATTAAATCATTTGACCCAATACATGGCATGGAACCAATAAAAAAATTGGAATGCCCAAGTGGCATAAGTATTTGATCTTGATCGTTGATCTAGATCTCAATGCCAGATTTGTAAGGTATATAAGATTTCTTATTACCCTAATTTTGTAAGGTGTGTGTGCATACATGAGAGATGTGCAAAGGGTTATTTTGGATAAGAAGCATAGATCTAGCAGAG
The DNA here is from genome assembly GCA_018584345.1 of Thuja plicata. NCBI lineage: Eukaryota > Viridiplantae > Streptophyta > Pinopsida > Cupressales > Cupressaceae > Thuja > Thuja plicata. The sequence continues at coordinate 970,348 of MU227984.1, read as the reverse complement.
AAATAAAGCAGTGAGCAGTAGAGTAAAGTTATATCAGATTATTAGATCAGAAAAGGTGTTGGAAAGATGAGATCTGTCATTAGCATCCGAGTGCATATCAAAAGATCAGATCTTGATATATTCTAACAATTGTATCAGGTGAAATATCTTAACAGAGTGGTTCTAACAGACCTTTCTAAATCTCTTAGCCGAGTGGTTACTTTGTTGTAAGTTTAAATCCTTTTACAAGGTAGATTGTAATGATCTATAGATCTTAACCAGGTAGACCTTTAATCAGGTAGATCACAAGTTGTGATCAAATTTTACAGCCTTAATAGGCACACTTTATTGCTGCAGTAGTGAAGATTTTGTAGGTGTCATCCCCACCCCTGCTTTACCTTATTGGGTTTTTGGGTTACCAAAATTCTATGTCTTGAGTTATTTATTTTATGTTATGGATGCTAATAGTTGATAGATCAATTATATTTATGCATGATTGTGGATCAGTTTGATTTAAGAGATAAAAGTTTTAAGATCTAATTCACCCCCCCTCTCAGCATCTTTCTTTCCCATCTTTTATTTCCAACACCTCTAGCTACTTCTAGATTTCTTCTCACTCTTTCAGATTCAACATTAATAATCTGAAAAACCTTGTCTACCAATGTCTCTTGATAGCAAGGTAAAAAGTTAAAAATAGTATTTGAAAAGCTTTAGACAATAGATTTTTCTATAAATTCGTAAAACTGATTGGCTAAGAAAAAGTTAACATAAAGTGAAGATAAAGTTGTCAGAAAAAAACAAAAGTGGTGCATTGACTATTCATTCAAACAACCAATCAGAGTAGAAATAAGTATTTTATCCAATGAAAACTAGCATGTTGCTGAAAATATCATTTTTAAAGAGTGACAATCTTTTCATAAAGCATAACTTTTTTTCTAAAATAGATATCAATGTGATTCTTTCAAATTTAGTTTTATAATATCCACATCTAGATCCTGGAATTGGTTTCATGACTTTATCATTAGTATTTTATATTTTATTAATGTTTGAAGTTGACTTAACTATAATTTTGACATACATTCTTTTCGTAACTTGTAACTTGTCGTGTATTTGTCTAATTTCACTTTTCTTTTTTATAGAAACAAGACTTCAATACCATGGGCTTTGTTTTTTTTTTTTTTGTTCTCTTGTTTACTATTTTTCCATGAACATCGAACACAACGGTTTATTATTGGTAAGAAACCTATATTTGATTGATGTCAAAAAACATGTACATAATAAATTTAAAATTTATGAAATTTATAACCATTAGAAAGCTCATTACGAGTACTTGTGCCATGGAAATGGGCTTGCCTTTACTATTCCATTTGAGCCCTGTAATTTAGCCCGAGAGCCATGAAATCTTCAGAAATTTCTTGGCCTTTGCAAAATGGGCCTAATTAGGAGGTTTTGATAGAAAGTACTTTCGATCAAAACTCTAAGGTTTCGATCGAAGGTACTTAAAAAAATTTACATGGTTCTATCAATCAAAATTTGTTGTTTTTTTTTTAATTTTTTATTAGTAAAACGTCACTTACGATCGAAAGTGAATTTCGATCGAAAGTGAATTTTGATCGAAAGTGAATTTCGATCGAAAGTGAATTTCGATCAAAAGTAGTTAATTTTATATCTATAGGAAGTGGATGAGAAGGCTCTCTCGCACATGGTATAAGTTTCCTTATTCTCATCAGGATGAATGAATTTTCTCACCCATTTTTGTGGGGGTAAGGTATTCTTATTCTACTTTCCTTTACATTGTTTGGTATTTCTACAAAATTCTCTCCTCACTCTCATCTTGGTTGGGTGGGTTAGTATTTTTGGATTTATCCCATTTATTCAGATGTTGATGAGGGGAACAAGCTCTGCTCTTTTTTTTGGGATTAATTATGTATAATTTCTTTGATTACTCATAGTTTATATGCCCTTGGTGTTTTTGAGCTATATCCCTCCTTATCTATCTATATGGAGTGGAGGTGTTTGTTAAATTACTTTTGGCCAGACTTTTAGATTAGAAGATGTTGCACTTGATATATGATTCATTGATGATTTGGATTTCTTATTTGACAGGGGTAATCTATCCATCTCCTTTATCTTTTTTTGATGTAACCATTTTGTAGCTACATGTTTCTTTTTTAACATGGAGTAAACATTATGTTTTCTTGACCCCCGAATCTTTTATTGTTTTCATTTTCTCATGAGTTATGGATATGTGCACTATTAGTAGCATTTTAAATCTCCTTGGTGGCACTTATCCCTTTTCTACTTGGTTGGCTCCATTGAAATTGGTTTTTTCATTTTGATTAATTTGCAAGTTGTCATGCTTTCACTTTGACATAATTTTGTGGATTTGGTTTGCAAAATATCTGATCTACTTATGTAAACATTGTTGTTAAAGAGGTTCATTTTACTTCCCATGAAATTGTTCACTAAGTACTGCATGCTACAAGGTCATGGTTTCTTTTTTAACTGGGTATTTGTTTGGTACAATTATATGTGATCTTGAATTGGGCTTGGTATGACAGTTACTTGTGCTTTAGTATCTAGCTCAACTATGACAACTTTGTCCCTAATTCCTTTCTACATGATTGGGTGGATGATTGCCACCATTTGATTATGGTTCTTATTTCTTTACACACCTCTGGTGTGCTCTTTTTTGCCTTTGTGTTTCGTTATGGTCACTTACTATTCCTTAGTTTACATTTTCCGCTAGTTTACTTGTTGTTCAATCATACCAATATTACTAATATTGTTCTTAGTCAAATGTAGAGGAGGTTTATATGTAGGTGTCTCAACTAAGGTTACTAATTTGGACATGATGGATTATTATAGGTTTCATGGATGATAGGAACTCTTCTTCTACTGAGATATTGAAATATTCTTCTTTCCCCTTCTTCTTTCCTATTCTTCCCCGGTGGGTCCTCTTCAGTTGTATTGGAGGGATTGGGTTCTTGAGTTCATTGTGGGTTTTGATTAATTCTGATGGGTTTATTAGGTGGGCTTCCAGGTTATTTTTTTGGATCGAGTGGGGTAAGCAATCTTGTTGAAATTAGTTCATCGGATGATTTTCATGGATTGAGAAATGGTGCTCAATATGTTTGTGGGGGTGGTTTTTCTTCTATTGTTGAGAGCATCAGTGTTGTCTTTTCAATTTTTGGAGACTTGGTTTTTTAGTTTATGGGCAAGACCAGAGGTTTTCTTTAGCTAGTTCTTTCCTACCAATGCTTGTTGAACCAGGTTTGTAAAAAAAAAGTTTTAAAAATTAATAAAATAAAATTTCGTGGTACAAGTTACCACTTTTACCAAAAAAAAATTGAGATCTTCTTTAATCTACATTTTTATCTCTTTCAAAAAAAAATGTGACCATTATAAAGATGCATAATATTTTATTAAAATATTTTATCATGTAATTATTATTTTATTGTCTTTCTGCATTATATTTCTTATTTTATGTATCTAATTTAATATTTTTCCTTTAATAGATATCTATTTAACATTTCATTTAAACTATCTAATCAAATATTTTCATACCTTACTTTGGAAAAAA
>MU227984.1:916056-963855 GCA_018584345.1 Thuja plicata | reverse complement strand
TATGTGTGTGTGTGTATATATGTATATATATACATATATATACATATATATGGGTATGTGCAGGATCATGGTATGCCAAAACTGACGGTGTGAAAAAATGAGCTTTAAACTCATCCAAAAGCACACCCAAAAGTTTGTTGACGTTTTAGTAGGCCTAGGTGTTAGTACACCTGGGAAAGCCAAAATCAAAATCTAAAGCATTATCGGATATCTGATATTCATCAGTGAAAATATATTGTTGTCTGTGGCTACGTTCAACATTTTCATTGTGAAAATGTTGAAGTAGCCAAGTAAGCAATATAGTATATCCGTTAGAGATCATATATCTGATTTGAAACAGTAAAGAGGTAAGTTATTACATTTATAATTTTCATTGTTGTTTTTGTTTTTTGAATTTAAATTTGTAGTTTTTTTTTAAAGGGTTGAAATGATATTGTTTATTGTTTTTTTAAAATTGATTATAAACAAGGGTTGAAATGATAAAAACTAGGGTTAAAATTGATATTCTTTATTGTGTTTGAATCAGAAAAGGATTGTAACCAATTAGAAAACCCTCAAAATGAGTCTGCAAACAATCCAGAACCACCTTAAAACAATCCCCTACCTTCTAAAGACCAACCAGTCTCAAACCCTTGACCATTATAGGATCTCACAGGAGACAATGTAAATTAGCTTAGAGGATATCAGACCATTTATGTGAATATCCCCACATTGTGCCCCATGTTTTCCACGTTGACCTCCATTATTGAAAGCATGGAGAAACTCACAGAGAAACACAATGCTGCACTTCTTTAGCGCAAATCCATACATGCCCAATTTGATGATGGGCATGACTATGATCAAGTTATGGATCTAAAATAACAAAACATGATATATGTAACATTTTTGTTGATCCAAAAATTGGTTTAAAAGTGGACCCTAAAATAACCAAGTTGTCAATTAAATGGTGCACAAATGATGCCATACGTGACAACTTTTGGGACCATTGGTGGATGGGTTTTGATAGACCATCCCACAGCAATTTGGATGTCCCATTCTATTTCATAAGAAAATTGTATGTTGAATTTGTGCTCGGTCACAAGGTAAATTATTGGAGCATGAGACAGAACCAAGGCATAGGCTTAGGTGTTCCTCAGGATAGGCCAGGGTCATAGTGGGTGAAATACCACACATATATCCCCCCTCCCAAGATTTCACCACCTCCTACAGTGAAACATCCTGATATTATTATTTAGGCTGACTCACGGACTATTCAAGCCATTCACACCTTGAGTGATCTACGGGTTAGGTAGAGTGTAGCATTGTTTCCTCCTCGTGTTGATGCTTTTGGCCCTTCCACATCGTCCATGAGCTCACATGTTTGTGTGCCCCATACTTGCATTATTTGAAAGAATATTTTCTTGGGTCCCCTAAATGATAGTGATGCATATGACTACGTCTTCGAGGTGGACGATACTACATAGCACACTATAGGCATTGAAGCACCCCATGGAGATGTGCATCATGGGCCTAGAGAGCCATGGACTCCTATTATGGTAAGAGCAAATAGTTAACTTGTTACATTATTTTAATTTTAAATGTTTGTATTTTTAATATAATTTTCTTATAATGATTGCCCACTTATGTTTTTTATGTGTTTCATTTATGTCCAGTTGATGGCACAGGTGGAGGGGTTTGTGCTTTCGTCCATTTCATTTGGCCTTGAAACTTCCATGGCACATACATTTTAATGTACTCATTGGTTTCCTTTTATTATAATAGTATATACATGTGTTTTCTAATTTTTATGATCATCTTATTACATACCGATGCAGGTTTCACCAGTTGCCACTAGGGGAAATGTGAGGGGGTTTAGGCGTATGACATTGACAAGGGGAAGGTAATTAAGTATTTTAGACTATTTATGCATACATGTATACTTGTCACTTGTGTGTACTCATTTTTAATTACATGTTTTATTTGACAAAGGGTGGTGTCTGATGATGTCGTGAGACTGATTTGCCATGATAGAGTCACAGGTATCTCAATATGCAGTAATAGCCCCATAGTACGTATATTTCTAAATTTCTTTGTTTTTATTTTACTATCAAGTATATATTTAATATGATCAAGTCATGATTGTATGAAGTATATGTTTGACTTTTGTAGGTCACCCCTAGTTTGAGGGAGGTACTATGCCAAGGATTTGTATCACTGATGACCCAACCGACATTTCTTGAAGAAAGTTCAACATAGGTAAATTTTAATGTTAATTTAGTTATTTTTGAAACATATATTTTCTACCAAGTATAACATTAAATAGTATAAGTCGTAGATTAATCTCAAGTTTGCAAACATATACAGGTCGAAGTCGACATTGGTGGCATTGTCCCTTTGCTACCAAAGACATATATTAGGTCTCCTAACCACACGAGGAGACATAGAGGCAAGGTACATGAGAGTTCAATCTTTTAAAAAAATTAGTTTTATTGTTGACTATGATTTTAAATTTTTATTTATTATTTTTAGAAACCATATAAATTAATTAATCTAATTTGGGGTTTCACTTTTGTGTTTGAATGCAGGATCTATCAAAGCTAAAGAGTAATGCGAAGAGACTTCATTTTGATCATCCTCTAGTAGAAAAGGATGTCCTAGAAACATTTATAGTTGAACTTCTTATTTTGAGATGCCATATGGCACATTTTGAGATGGCGTATGCCATATTGTATCTAGATATGTTGATTTTGTAAAAAAAATTGAGATGGCATGTGCCACATTTTGTACAAAACTATTTCATATATACATATCTACATGTTCATTTCTGATTATTTTATCTTTGTCATGTCTTCTATGTATGTATCATTTCTATATTATATCTTTGGCATCTGTTGTATGTATGTATTATTTCCATATTATGTCTTTGTCATGCATTTTATTTATGTATGTATGTTCATTTTCATATTATATCTTTTCCATGCATTGTAGGCATGTATTATTTTCATACTACATCTTCATTCTCCATTAGCCATCTGGTGAACTATAATTTTGAGAGCACAAAAATGTTGATTGCAAGATTCATGGTAGATAGGAGTGCAATTGATTAATGTTTTGTCAAATACATTATGTTATTTAACATTTATTTTACATGTGTTTATTTGAAAGACTCCTTTGTTGTGATGATGGAATAAATAAAGCTCTGATTTGCTTTTAAATTTCCTTCATTCGTACATTTGGCATGCCCATTGAGACAACCTTTGATCCTTTAGATTTAGTTGTCATTTTATTAATGTTATTATTTTGGTGTTACACTATGTTTGAATAGATCTAAAATTACTTTGCATGCTTTGTTTATAATCCTTGCAGTCAATGTAATGAAATCTATTTACATCATTCTATTAAATAAATCTATTTACATTTTTTATTTACATTGTTCAAAAATTTTAGCATATCTTATTTACATTTTAGTTCAACGTACTTGGTTTACATTGTTCAAATAGTTCAACATGCTTTGTTTATGCTTGTATATTCCTTTGATGCATTTTATCAAATACTTTAATGTTCTTGGTGGGGAGATCCTCTCCTAGAGCCTTCTAGCTCTCTCTAATACCTTCTCTTGGTCTTCTTTAGGGTCTCTCTCTCTACCCTAATTAGAAGCTTCTTCTCTGATCCTCTAACCCACCAAGAGCTCTCCACCAACTTCGAATTCTTCAAGAAACCCTTCTCCATAGTCTTACTCCTTCATGGCTTCACTAACCCCTCTACCATTCCAATGGTGTCAACTTATTTTGGATTGGTTCCCTAACTCCTCTTAGGTATAATCAAACCTCTATGGATCCAATTTTGTGAATCTTTTACCCATTTTCCCATCAGGTTCCAAATTACTAGTCCTTTAGGCCTTGTAGCCTTTTTAGGCCTATTAACCCTCCTATTCACTGAAAAGGTGATTTTTATCCTAAATCCCCTTAACACCCCTAGAAATAAATTGCATATTCTTTGTGGTTTTTTACTCCCATTTAATATTTTCTAGGTCTCTATTTTGAATCTTGTCCATACAATGGACTTTCTCCAATTTCCTAAAAATAAGGGTTTTTAGGGCTTGATGGCTGGTTTTGTTTCATGAACTTCTTGAACCAATCTAATGAGCTCCTCTAAACTCTCCCTTCCATCAAATTGTCTACACCTCATTCCCATACACTCCACTATTACTGGTTGGCACATACCAATCAACTGACAATCATCATTGTTGCTACACTACTCAGTCACCCAAGTCAGAATAGCTAGTATTCACCTAGGGCCTAAAAGTTCTCAAGCTTCCCTTGCACACACACACACACTCCAAAATCCATATCTACAAATTATATACAAGGATCTAATATATTCCAAGTGGTCTTGGAGTTTGAACCATGGGAACACCAAGAAAAACCATCTTTTACATGACTGGACCAAAACTGGCTAGTGAACTCACAAAATGCAAGAAATTAACCAAAAGCTAACCAGAAAGAACAAGTAACTAATATAATTCCACAAATAACTAATAAATTACATTTCAAACACTCTCCATTCTTTCATTCAATCCAATAAAGTGATGGATGATGGCTATGTAGCTTAATTACACTGCAAATTAGCTCTTTGTAAACACCAGTCCATACAATATCAAATCTAACTGTCAGATTAGGGTTGAAATAACCTTATATACATCCATCCCACCTATCCAGACCCTTTGGTTGGGATTTTGGCATCATAAGAGCCAATTCCTAAAATCTAGGAAATGTTGTCATGATAACTTTTAAAAGTTGTCATGACAACTTTGACAACTTTTGTCAAAATGACACTTTCTCAACTTTAAGGGTCCTAATTGGTTCCAAACCTTGAAAATGACCTCAAATGACTTACTAACATTAAAAACTTAAAAATATTCCCACTTTGGTACTTTGGTCAACCCTTTGACTTTTAGGTTAACTTCTAGGTTCTAGACCCCTAGAATCAACTAGACTCAACAACACACAAACCCTAATCTTTCCTAACACTAATCACACCTCAAAACACACTAGGGGCTTTATATGTTAGTCCTTATTCCTAGATGGTTGGCCAAACCAACCTACAATCCAAAATTTCTAAAGATCTACCTAAGACCTTAGGGTGCTCCTGCACCATCCTCCCCCTGCAACAACAAAGGTAAGGTACCTGTTGTGTCAGGAACTCCTCACTAATTCCATGCTTCTTGAAGTCACTCTCAGCTATCCAAGTGGCTTCTGACTTTGGTTGTTTTATCCACTTCACTAGATTCTCTATATAGACTTTGTGTCTTGTCTTCTTCTTTACTCTTGAATCCAATATCTTTTCCACTTGTGGCTTGACTTGTTCCAGAGTCTTGAACTCTCCCATATCCTTCTGCACCTTTGTACTATATTTTAACTCATCCATATTTGGCCCCTTATACTTGATCAAATCCTTCACATTGAAGATTGGAGAAATTGACATCTCCTTGGGCAACTCCACCTTGTAAGCATTGGGTCCATACTTAGCCAATATCTTGCAAGGTCCAATTATTTTCATCTGTATCTTACTAGGTACCCCCTTTTGTAGTCTTGCCTTATTCAAGAACACCATTACTAACTGACCCACTTCAAACTACAAATCTCTTCTTCCCTCATCTCTTTTATCCTTCAACTTCTAATTGGCCTCCATTAAGGTCTTTTTCACTTGTTCATGAACTTCCTTCATTGATTGTGTGAAGTCATCAACATGTCCACTAACTCCCTCATATCCTATGAGGGTTCTAAGTTCCATCACACCCCTTGGATGTGCCCCATGCACAATCTCAAATGGACGTTTCCCTGTAGTCCTATTTGTGTTATCATTATAGGCAAATTCTGCGTGTGGGATAACTTTCTCCCATCCTTGTCCATATTCCTTTGTCAGAATATAAGAAATCTCCCAAGAAATCTATTGATTACCTCACTCTGCCCATCCATTTGAGGATGATAGGAAGATCCATGAGATAAGTTTGTACATATTCTCTTCCATAGTGTCTTCCAAAAGTGCCCCATGAACTTCACATCCTTGTCTGCAACAATGCTCATTGGTAGGCCATGAATCCTCATTATTTCCTTGAAGAACAAGTAGGCAATATGGTTGGCATCATGTGTTGTTTTGCATGGTATGAAGTGGATCATCTTACTAAACCTGTCTACCACTACAAACACACTATCTAAACCAATTGGAGTCCTAGGTAACCCCACTATGAATTCCATACTTATGCACTCCCAAGGTCTACTTGGGATGGGTAATGGTTGGTAAAGTCTTGCATTTGATGAAGTGCATTCAGCCATCTGACATATGCCACACTACTCCACATATCATGTCACTTCCTTCTGCATCTTTGGCCACCAATAGAACCTTTCCACTAAGTCCAAAGTGTCCACTTAATCTCCCATTATGTTTCTCCTAAATGAGGTTCTCCCTCATAGAGCCTTTTTTAACACAAATCTGATTGTCTTTGAATAGAAACCCATTCTGCAATGTATACTCTGCAAACTCACTATGAAAGTGATTCTCAAAATCTTTGCACACTTTGTAAATCTCTGATAAATATGAATCTCCCTCATATAGGTATTTAAAACCTTCAACTCCTATACTTTGCAATTGAATCTCTTGGATGGTGAGTAGTCTCCTACTAAGGGCATTTGCAACTTTGTTTTTCACCCCCTTCTTATGTTTTATAGTGAGGGTATATGACTGTAGGAACTCCATCTATTTTATGTGCCTCAAGCTAGGCTTGTCTTGAGTGTTTATGTAACTCAATGCTTGATTATCTGTAAAGACAACAAAATATTTAGGAAATAGATAATGCCTCTTCTTCTTTAAGCCTTGCACAAGAGAATATAGCTCCAAGTCATAGGAAGAGTACCTAGACTTAGCCTCATTTAGTCTTTCACTGACACAGGACATAGACCTTCCTTCTTAGGACAGCTTGTATTGCAATGTTGCTTGCATCACACTCCATAATGAATGGTTTTTCAAAGCTAGGTAATAATAGTATAGGTTGGGTGTCTACTTCTCTTTTCCACCTTTCAAACCCCTCATTATCTTGCTTATTCCATATGAATTTAGTCTTCAATCCTCCTTTGATAGTCTCTAGGACTAGAGCACAAATCTCATTGAATCTCCTAATGAACTTCCTATATAATTGGGCTAACCCATGGAAGCTCCTAACTTCAGTCCCTTTCTTAGGAGTAGGTCAGTTCAATATAGCCTCTACTTTCTCTTTATCCATTTTCAAATCACCCTTGGAAACTACAAAGCCAAGATAAACTAGCTCTTCCTTCATGAACTCACTCTTCTCAATGTTTATGGTGAGTTTCTCCTCCTGCAACTTCTGCAATCCTAACTCCAATTGTTTCATATTATCCTCTTTGGTTTTACTGAATATGAGGATTTCATCTAAATAGACAACTACAAAAATTCCTATATAGTCCTTTGAGACCTCATTCATCACCCTCATAAAGGTGCTTGGTGCATTGGTAAGCCCAAAGGGCATAACTACCCATTCATATAACCCCTATGTAGTCTTAAATGAAGACTTCCACTCATCACCTTCCTTCATCCTAATTTGATAGTACCCACTCTTCAAGTCAATTTTAGAGAAGTACTTAGCACCCCCCAAGCAATCCATCAAGTCTTCTATTCTAGGAATTGGAAATCTATACCTGATAGTTATCCTATTTATTTCCTTAGAATCAGTACATGTCCTCCACTTACCTCCCTTCTTAGGAGCCAACACCACTAGGAAAACACAAGGGTTGATACTTTTCCTAATCAATCCTTGATCCAGTAACTCTTGCACCTACCTGGCTATCTCCTTGTTTTTCTCTGGTGTCATCTTTTATGCATCTTTGTTTGGAAAGGATGCTCCTAGTATGAAGTCAATTTGATGACTTATCTCCCTCTTTGGTGGTAGTGAAGTTGGTGTACCCTCACAAATTATATCCTTGAACTGATCCAATAGTTCTTTCACCTCTTTTGGCATAGGTGCTTTCTTATGAGTCTTCTCCTTTGGATTTAACAAAATTGCATAGCCAACTTCCTCATCTTTCATATCCCTTAGGAATTATTTTCCATTCATCAACATGGCACTAGATTCTTCCTTCTCCACTATGTATTCTTCTATTAAAGACTCTATTTTAAAATTTACCCCATTTTTCTTAAAGGAGTACTTGTTACCTTTCCCATTATGGATATCATCTCTGTCATACTGTCATGGTCTATCAAGCAATAGATGACAAGCATCCATTGGCAAAACATCACATAGTATCCTATCCTGATACTTTCCAATGGAAAATTCTACCCACACTTGTTCATTCACCAAGATGTTCTGGCCCTTATTCAACCATGTAGCTTTATAAGGACACACATGTGGGATTTTTGTGAGCTTCAACTTCTCTATTGCCTCCTCATATATGACATTATATTTTGACCCTGAATCAATGATCACCTTGCACACTTTCCCCAATATCTAACATTTTACTCTAAATTGAGCCCTCCTCTACTTGTGCTCATCTTTGGTTGGTGTCTTCATTAGTATCCTTCTCAACATAAGGTGTTCTCCTTTCTCTTAATCTAGGCTCACCTCTGATTGTTTAGAAAAATATTCTTCTTGGACATAATCTATCTTCTTCTCCCCTTGTGAGGATGTTGGTTTATCTGGACACCTATAAGAAGGATTCCCCAACTGTCCACAATTTTAGCATTTCATAGAAGAAAAGTGAGAGATTCTCCCTAAACCTCTTGATCTTCCTCTACCACTGTTATAAGAACTTCTTCCTCTGTTATTGTATCCACCCCTACTACTTGTTTCTTGTCTTTTCTCTGAATATCTGGAGTCACCTTGTCCTCTACTATCAGTGCCTCTTCTACTTCAACCTCCTCTATGGCCACCTCTATTGTCTCTACCCCTTCCTCTACCTCTAGAGCTAGAATCCAGCCTCTTCTTGAGTTTCTCTTCCACTTTCAAAGCCATTTGAAAACAACTATGAATGGAAGTCAGGGTAAAAAGACTAAGTTCCTCTTGAATGTTCCACCTTAATCCATTAAGGTATCTTGCAACTTTGATACTCTCTGTCTCCTTGAGTCTTGATCTAAGACAAATTTTTTGAAATTCTGTGGTATAGTAGCACATCTAGGTCTTTTTGCCTAAGTTTCTTCTTCTTCTTATGCAGTTGAATGTCATAATATTCTAGAAGGTAATTCTCCTTCACCTTTTCAACCATTGTCTTCCAATTTTCTATGGGCTTCTTTCCCTCTTTCTCTCTTTCTTCCTAAAAGAAATTCCACCATGTGAGTTCTTGCCCTCTTAGCCTTGACTTGGCTATCTTCACCTTTTGTGCTTCCGTAATCCCATCACACTCAAAGTGATTCTCCATCCCTTCAAGCCATTCCATAACCATTTTAGTGTCCATCTTACCAGAGAATATTGGTATTCCTTCTATAGCCTTCCCACTCAATGCCTTGAGTGCTTTGAGGAATGGTTCCTCAGGTAGAAGAGGATCAGGCTCTGGTTCTACCTCCTCTTCTATTACTTTCTTTCTTTTAGCTATCCCTTCATGAATTTCTTCTCTCAATTTACTAGCAGTCTCTACTACTTCTGCCATCTTGATCTTCATTTCCTCCATTGCCTCTTCAAGAAGCCTATTCTTGATTTGTTGCTCTAACAAATCCTTGGCCAATTCTAAATTGGTCACCCTGATGTTCTCACCTATGGATTCACTCCACTCTGACATGTGCTAATCCTCTCCCAAGCCTTTTAATGGCTCTGATTCCAATTTTCTAGAGAGATCCTCTCCTAGAGCCTTCTAGCTCCCTCTAAGACCTTCTCTTGGTCTTCTTTAGGGTCTCTATCTCTACCCTAATTAGATTATTCTTCTCTAATCCTCTAACTCACCAAGACCACTCCACCAACTTCAAATTCTTCAACAAACCCTTCTCCATAGTATTACTCCTTCATGGCTTCACTAACCCCTCTACCACTCCAAAGGTGTCAACTTCTTGTGAATTAGCTCCCTAACTCTTCTTAGGTCTAATCCAACCTCTATGGATCCAGTTTTGTAAATCTTTTACCCATTTTCCAATCAGGTTCCAAATTACTTGTCCTTTAGGCCTTGTAGCCTTTTTAGGCCTATTAACCCTCCTAATCACTGAAAAGGTGATTTTTCTCCTAAAACCCCTTAACACCCCTAGAAAAAAATAGCATATTCTTTGTGGGTTTTCCCTCCCCTTTAATATTTTCAATGTCTCTATTTCCAATCTTGTCTATACAATGGACTTTATCAAAACCCCTAAAAATAAGGGTTTCAAGGGCATGATGGCTAGTTTGGTTTCTTGAACTTCTTGCACCAATCCAATGAGCTCCTCTGAACTCCTCCTTCAATAAAATGGTCTACACCTCATGCCCCTACACTCTAGTATCACTTATTGGCACATACCAATCAATTGGCAATCATCATTGTTGCTGTACTACTCAGTCACCCTAGCCAGAATAGCTAGTACTCACCTAGGGCCTAAAAGTTCTCAAGCTTCCCCTACACACACACTCCACAAGCCATATATACAAATTATATACAAGGATCTAATGGATTTTAAGCGGTCATGGATTTTGAACCATAGGAACACCAAGAAAAGCCATCTTTTACATGACTGGACCAAAACTGGCCAGTGAACTCATAGAATGCAAGAAATTAATCAAAAGATAACCAGAAAGAACAAATAACTAATATAATGCCACAAATAACTAAGAAATTACATTTCAAACACTCTCCATGCTTTCATTCAATCCATTCAATCCAATAAAGTGATGGATGATGGGTCTGTAGCTTAATTACATTGCAAATTGGTAGTTTGCAAACACCAGTCCGTAAAACATCAAATATAACTGTTATATTAGGGTTTAAAAAACCTTATATACTTCCATCCCACCTATCTAGACCCTTGGGTCAGGATTTTGGCATCATAAGAGCCGATTCATAAAATCTAGGAAATGTTGTCATGACAACTATGACAACTTTTGTCAAAATGACACTTTTTAAACTTTGAGGGTCCTAATTGGTTCCAAAACTTACCAAATGACCTCAAATGACTTACTAACATTAAAAAATTAAAAATATTCCCACTTTGGTACTTTGGTCAACCCTTTGACTTTTGTGTTGACTTCTAGGTTCAAGACCCCTAGAATCAACTAGACTCAACAACACACAAATCCTAATCTTTCCTAACACTAATCACACCTCAAAACACACTAGGGACTTTATAGATTAGTCCATATTCCTAGATGGTTGGCCAGACCAACCTACAAGCCAAAATGTCTAAAGATCTACCTAAGACCTTAGGGTACTACTGCACTAGCTCTTTAGTTTATGCTTTGGTATTTTCTTGAGACATTAAGTAAAATAGCTTGTGTACATCCTTTGTTTCTACACTTCACATTGGCATTTAGGAAAACAAATAACATGCTTCACATTCATTCTATAATGAAATTGTCTCATTTCTTGAGGTGACATCCCAGAGGCATTGTTTTAAATAGAAAACATGCCTTGAATAGCTCCACATGTTGCAACAACAAAAATGATTTTTATTCCTTGTATGTTCTTCCACATCTCTCATTTGTCTACCCAAGATTGCAATCTTCTATGTGCATTTTCTCAAAAGTCTTCAAATCTTTCTCAATACATCCAATCTACGCATATCCTACAAATCTCCTTAAAATATTCATGTGTATTTTATTCTTTGGGCTTCCATGATACATTCTCCCTACTTGGATCGAGTATAAAGAACATTGAAATCTTTCCATTCTATGAGAGAAAACTCTTTGAGGCTCTCTGTCAAATATAAATAATTGGTCAACTTTCAACTGAGAAACAATGCAACTTTTTTCACCAACAGAGATAGGGTCGCCAAATGGAATCTGAGAGGAATCTCCCAAAACTCAGCTACATGATTGTAGGACTTCTCATGATGCTCCTTTTGCACTTTACAGATCTTTGATATCTCTGATGAGGTCCAAGATATGAATGTCCAAAAATTGCTACCCAATTTGGCTTAGTGCACCTTGGGAATGTTGGAAACACTGAGAGGGGAGGGTGAATCGGTGTTTAACTAATTATTCTATTTCAGCAACTTTAAACATAAATCAATTATATATCACTTGAAGCATAACACAAGATCACATAACACATAATATGATGACGGGGAAACCTTGATTAGAGGAAAACCCTGGTGGGAATTAGTACCCACAAATATTGCACTAGTATAATGAACCTGTTAAAGTTCCTTTGCCCTGTTAGGAGCAGTCTTTACAATGCAAGTACAATGACCTGGTTAAGGGCCTGACCCTATTAGGAGTCTTTTACAAACAACCTTGTTAGGGGTGAGGACTTACTATCCAAGAGCTCACTGCTCAATGAGAAAGAAGGCTACAACCTCTTGAGAATAGATATGCACTATATCCAAAATTGAACTGCTGTATATGACACAGATGTCTGATCAGTTTCGGTTATGCGCTTATGCTCTTATCTTCTTTAAGATCTCAATATCATATTGACATCTTTATTCTATTCTTCTATATCTCTGCTCTGCATATTTCTTTGACACTACTAATATATATTTTTATTAAATATATATATTTTTATGCATGAATAGACGCGACTATGAACAAGACCTTAGTCAACCCAAAAACAACATTCACAATACTTCCAAAAAAATTTGGCTTAAGTGTGTTTACAATAATTTTTAATACATGATTACAAACTTACTACAATAGGCACTTATCCTTTACATAACAAAAGATTACATGCTAATCAAAAACCTGAAGTTGGCTCCATACTCTGTTTTATAAACTGCTAGTGTGCTTGTTCTTTCTGTAACTTATCCGTACTGACATTCCGTACCATGCATGTATAGGGTAAGAATAAAAACATATCAAAGAGCTTATGTCTGAAGGTACTTAGTCTGAATCATCCATACGCTCATGCACTGGTGCTCTGATTATCTGTGTATCTCTATCCTGTATTGTCTTCTATACTTAGTCAATTTTCACTACTAAGTTTGTTGTCAAAACTTCATATGACTTTGTTGCCATAATGACAATACAAAATAGGTCATATACTCCCTGGGAGTCAACTTGCCAACAGGGAACACTTTAGTCTAACATGCACTGAAATGTTTTTGATTCTATGCGAGTGAAGAAAGGTCTCCCCTAGTATTTACACAGCCAACTAGAGCCTATGGAGATGACGGTTAGGTCCCATGATGAATAGTTTGAAATATGCATCATTGAGCAACTTTCAAGTGACCAAAAATGCAGCTTTTTGCACCAAATGATATCGGGTCACCAAATGGAATCCGAGTGGAATATCCCAAAACTAAGCTACATATTTGTATGCCTTCCCAAGATGGTCCTTTTGCACTTTACAAATCTTTTATATCCCTCACAAGGTTTGAGATATGGATGTCTAAAAATTGTTGCCCAATTTGGCTTAGTGCACCTTGGGAACACTTTGGTCTGACATGCACCAAAACATTTTTTATGATACGTGAGTGAAGAAAGGTCTCCTCTATCATTTACCCAAACAACTGGAGCCGATGGAGCTGATGATTTGGTCCCACTATGAACAGTTTGAAAGATGCACCATTGAGCAACTTTCAACTGAGAAATAATGCAACTTTTTGCACCAACCAAGATCGGGTTGCCAAATGGAATCTGAGTGGAATCTCCCATAAATGAGCTACATGATTATAGGCATTCTCAAGATGGTCATTTTTGACTTCACGGACCTTTGATATCTCTCATGAGGTTCGAGATATGGATGTCCAAAAATTGCTTCCCAATTTGACTTAGTGCACCTTGGGAACACTTTGGTCTGACATGCGCTAAAAAAATTTTGATGCTACATGGGTGGAAAAAGGTCTCCCCTAGCATTTATCTAGCTAACTGTAGTTTATGGAGCTGATGGTTAGGACCCAGGATGAACGGTTTTAAATATGCACCATTGAGCAACTTTCAACTGACCAAAATGCAAATTTTTGCACCAACCAAGATCGGGTCACCAAATGGAATCTAAATGGAATATCCCAGAACTATGTTACATTCTTGTATGCCTTCTCAAGATAGTCCTTTTTCACTTCATGGATCTTTGATATCTCTCACGAGGTCTAAGATATGGATGTCTAAAAATCGCTGCCCGATTTGGCTTAGTGCACCTTAGCAACACTTTAGTCTGACATGCACTAGAATGTTTTTGATGCTACACAAGTGAAGAAATATCTCCCCTAGTGTTTACTCAGCCAATTGGAGCTGATGGAGCTGATGGTTTGGTCTCACTATGAACGGTTTGGAAGATGCACCATTGAGCAACTTTCAACTAAGCAACAATGCAACTTTTTGCACAAACATAGATCAGGTTGCTAAATGGAATCTAAGTGGAATCTCTCAGAACTAAGATACAAGCGTTTATGCCTTCCAAATATGGTCCTTGTGCATTTCACAAATCTTCAATATCTCTCATGAGGTCTGAGATATGGATGTCCAAAAATTGCTGCCCAATTTGGCTTAGTGCACCTTGGGATACTTTGGTCCGACATACATCAGAACATTTTTGATTCTATGCGAGTGAAGAAAGATCTTCCTTATATTTTTCCTAGACAACTGGAGCTGATGGAGCTGACAATTTGGTCCCACAACAAGTGGTTTGAAAGATTCACCATTGATCAACTTTCAATTGAGTAATAATGCAAATTTTTGCACCAACCGAGATCGGGTTTCCAAATGGAATCTCCCAAAATTGAGCTACATGCTTGTAGGCCTTCCCAAGATGGTCCTTGTGCACTTCACATATCTTTGATATCTCTCACAAGGTCTGAGATATGGATCTCTGAAAATCGCTGCCCAATTGGCTTAGTACACCTTGGGAACACTTCGGTCTGACATGCGCTAAAACATTTTTTATGCTATGAGAGTGAAGAATGGTCTCCCCTAGCATCCAATGGGTCTGATGGTTTGGCATGACAATCAAGATGATGGATTTGATGGTTTGGTCCCACAATGAAGTTGATGGATCATACGGTTTGGTCCCATAATGAACGGTTTGAAAGATGCACTATTGGACAACTTTCAACTGCAAAACAGTGCAACTTTTTGCACCAACCGAGATCGGGTCACCAAATAGAATTTGAGTGGAATCTCCCATAACTGAGCTATGTGCTTGTAGGCCTTCCCAATATGGTCCTTTTTTACCTCATAGATCTTTGATATCTCTCACGAGGTCCAAGATATGGATGTCCAAAAATTGCTTCCCAATTTGGCTTAGTGCACCTTGAGAACACTTCATTCTGACATGCATCAGAATGTTCTTGATGCTATACAAGAAAAAAAAGGTCTCCCCTAGTATTTACCCTAATCTTCAATTTTACTAGAATAGGTCTAATCTTCTACATCTTTAACAACTGCACAAACAATTGACATTGCTCAACCAATGTCTTGTAACTAAAAAATTGATCAAAAAGTTTTGAAACCCACAACCAAATGGTTCTTTCTAATCTCTTGCCATTGAAATTTATCATTATTTTATCATCAATTTCAAGTTACCATTTTATTATTCTTCCTCACAAGGGACTTTATTTCTCATATAACTTGGAGATGTGTAATGCTGATTTGGTTCTTGTGCACCATTATCATTGTCAATTCCTTCATATTCGATCAATGGATTGTCATTGTCAATGTCCACACTTCCATTGTTCACATCTACATTTTCATTTTCAAAACATACATTTTCATCTTCAATCCTTGTTAGTAACAAGTGAGAGGGGAGGGGTAAATCAGTGGCCTCAAAAATTAATCCTTAAATCAACCCTTCAAACTTAGTACCACAAATTATACCTCTAATTATCTTCAATCCTATAAGATGAAGGCCTTGAAATACTTATATCAAATTTTTACTTTTCAGAATGCTTTGTAAACCTTCTTCTGTATGTTTACCGATAAGCAGTCTTTCTATTTATCGAAACACGGTAAATAACTAGTGTATACCGATCAATCCTGATTTACTTAAGTGAAATGCAAAACAATAAAGTAATGACTCATAGACACATTCACACATGGATTTTTAACATGGAAACCCTATTAAGGTAAAAACCAATGGGACCGGTACCCTAAATTTTCACTCTTCTCAAGTGAGCTTGGTTAAGAGCCAACCCTATTAAAGGTTACAAACACACTGTTGGGTGTGACCTTGTTAGACGATTTAAATAGCTAGTTTGTCACCTAGTTTCTGGCATCTAATGCTACCATCCTTGATAAAACACTCACTTGGCCTGTCAATAGGTATCGGACATATCCAATGGTACTTTGTATGATCAAACTTTTTGATACTCATTGGGATGTATCTCATTTACAAAAGACTTTTAAGTCCTGCTCGGTTAAGAGACTTGATGCTTCAATGGTTAAACTAAAATAGTAAATTGATTTGTTCACATATACAACTTGAATTTCAAATTTTTAAATATAGTGTAAGTACATTACCTTTCTGATCAACATTATCAATTCAATACCTTTTCTCCACACCATTCTTCTCTATGATGATGTCTCACTATTCGTCGGTGTCTGCAGAATTTAGATCTTTCCTCAGCTTGATTGATCAGGTCTGAATGAGGACTTTATTCTCCTTCAAAATCTCTTCAGCATCTATTTTCTTGTCACTCCCCTTCACCACCCTTGTAATGAATTAGGTTGTCTCTTTATAGACATGATTCACTATTTCTTGGCTTTCTTGATCTTGGTGTGATCCACAATTCTTGCCAATTAGATTTAAAGAAAAACTCTAGTTTTATCTCATAGAGATCTTCTTGCCAACTAGACAAAGCAACTTTAAATCCATTACTTATCTCCAACTTTATTTTTAGCTCTTGATAGATAAACATATTTTCATTTCTAAACTCTCTATTTTGTTGGTCAATACTTCAGTTAGTCATTGGTGATAACTGACTATTCCGTTGGTGTGACTTTAGTTGTCTTCAAGATCTCCGTCTGTCGGGAAACACTATAATTCCGTCTGTCAGGTTATTCTATGCTTTTCTTGTCGGGCAACACTTTGACTTTTCTAGTCGGTAATGTTGTGCATTTTCTCATTGAGTAACACTATGACTTTGTTCTTTTACTTTGTCCATCCATGTGCACATCATCGGTGTATACAGTCACTTTGTGAATACTTCACTTATATGCATTACTAATAGCATAGCCTTTGATTCATCGATTCTTTGAAGTCTTTAGCAATATGTTCATTACCATATAGATTATATCAAGTTGACATCAATGACAATACAATACATTAAATGATTTAATGTCTTGCATAAACCTTCCATGTCACTGTGATCATCAGCTTAACATCTTCAAACATTCAATCAGTTATAGTTCATCAATCTCTCCCTTTGGAATTGATGGAAACACACTACATTATCACACTATATTACTGCTAATACAATTTGAAATATAATAGTTGAAATTCATCAAACTACCAATCTTATATACTGTAACTGATACAAATATTTGGTCCTCGGTAAGTTCATATAAGCTTAGATTTGATTCTTGCAGCTTTCTCTCTATCTTCAATCCCTTCACTAGATAGACATAGAATATTTCTTTCTCTGATGTGATGTTTTCTTCTCCTATTTCAAACTCTCTCCCTTTCACTATTATCCTTTTCTTTTGATGTCTCTTGTCAGCAATTTTCTCCTTTAGTATGTACTCTCCCTTTCTAGTTACATCTCTCCCTTTGGATAAATGTGGTGGATATATTCTCTCCTGATATAATTTCTCCTTATATAATCACTCATTAAGGGATATAATCTCTCCCTGAGTTGATAATGGATATAATCTCTCCCTTTGACAGCAATGCCAAACAAATATTTTGACAGTAATGTCAAACTAATCCTTTATATCCATAATATACTCCCTCAATTTCCCAATCCATCGACAATATAATAACTCTGGTGCTCAAAGTAGATAAATACCTTACTGTGTATAGATTTATCTTTGAAGTCCATCCTTTGCTTGTATCAACATGAACGATATTATGATAATATGTAGGCTAATGCAGCCTTCTAGTCATTTTATTGACCAGTAGACAAGGGTCTTACCCTAGTCTCTTTCTCAAGTACTCAAATGCATCCTTGGGCAGTGGCTTGGTGAATATATTAGCTAATTGTTCCTTAGATTGTACATACTCAAGTATCACCTCCTTTTCTTTAACTTGTTCTCTCAAATAATGATACTTGATAGCAATATGTTTTGTCTTAGCATGCATGTCTGGATTCTTGGAAATGTTTATTGCACTTGTATTATCACAATAGATAATTAATGGTTCAATTTTTTCATATGCATAGCTTCGAGTAACTATTTAATCCATACAATATTTGAGCAGTTTGCATGACCAACAACATACTCTACTTCTGCAGTGGACTGAGAGATGCATCCTTGCTTCTTGCTGATCCATGTGACAAGTCAGTCACCCATAAAGAATGCTCCTCCAGTGTGCTCTTTTGGTCATCAATATTTCTAGCCCAATCAGCGTCAGTAAAGATCTTAAGTTCAAATTTTCCTTCTCTTCTATACCATAAGCCATATTCCTTGGTATTCTTCACATATCTTAGGATTATTTTCATAGCAGTCATATGTGATTCCCTGGGATTAGCAAAAAATATTGCAACTATTCCTACTGCATGTGCAATGTCTTGCCTAGTATGTACAACATACATGATTTTTCCAATCATATATCTGTACAAAGTCTGATTTACCTCTGATGACTTGTCTTCCTTTGTCAGATTACATCTAGTTGCCATCAGTGTTCAAACTGGTTTTGAATCTTCAATCTTGAATATTTTCACCACTTCCTTGATGTATTTGGATTATGTAATCAAAATACCTTCATCTTGTTGCATGATCTGTATACCAAGAAAAGAAATTGATCTCTCCAAACATAGACATCTCAAACTCTTTTCTCATTTCATTTGCAAATTATTTTCATAGCATATCATTGCCTCCAAATATGATGTCATTAAAAAATATCTCAGCAATCAAAATATTAGCATCAGTATCTTCCTTCAAATAAAGAATACTATTTTCACTAGTTCTTACAAATCCAATACTTATGAGATAGAAATGAAGTCTTTCATACCAGGCTCAGGGTGTTTGTTTCAATCCATACAAGGCTTTGTGTAGTCTACATACCATGTTCATCTTTTCTAGATCAACAAAACCTTCTGGTTGCTCAATGTATACCTCTTCCTCAAGTATTCTATTTAGGAATGCAGACTTGACATCCATTTGGTATACCTTGAATCCTTTACACGTAGCATAAGTAAGAAATATTCTTACTCCTTCTAGCCTAGAAATGAGTGCAAAGGTCTCCCCATAGTCAATCCCTTCTTCTTTTGCATACCCCTTGCATACTAGTCTTTCTTTGTTTCTGATGACTTCTCCATTCTCATTCAGTTTATTAATGAATATATATTTTTTACCGATGACATTCTTGTCATCTGGTCTCAGTACAAGTGTCCATGTCTTGTTTTTCTCAATCTTCTCAATTTCCTCATTCATAGCACTAATCCATTCATTATTATCAAGTGCAACATTGACAAATTTTGGCTCATAATCACAAATTGCCTCCAAATATGATGTCATTAAAAAATATCTCAGCAATCAAAATATTAGCATCAATATCTTCCTTCAAATAAAGAATACTATTTTCACTAGTTCTTACAAATCCAATACTTATGAGATAGAAATGAAGTCTTTCATACTAGGCTCGGGGTGTTTGTTTCAATCCATACAAGGCTTTGTGTAGTCTACATACCATATTCATCTTTTCTAGATCAACAAAACCTTCTGGTTGCTCAATGTATACCTCTTCCTCAAGTATTCTATTTAGGAATGCAGACTTGACATCCATTTGGTATACCTCGAATCCTTTACATGTAGCATAAGCAAGAAATATTCTTACTCCTTCTAGCCTAGCAATGAGTGCAAAGGTCTCTCTATAGTCAACCCCTTCTTCTTGTGCATACCCCTTGCATACTAGATTTTCTTTGTTTCTGATGACTTCTCCATTCTCATTCAGTTTATTAATGAATATACATTTTTTATCGATGACATTCTTGTCATCTGGTCTCAGTACAAGTGTCCATGTCTTGTTTTTCTCAATCTTCTCAATTTCCTCATTCATAGCACTAATCTTGTGTTTAGAGACTTACTTCTGGTTCTCATACAAGCCTTCTTGTCTCCAATGATCTGGTTCTGTGGATGGTTCCTTTTGACATATGTGGCAAGTAGAGGTTTAGATCTTTGTCTATCATCTTGATCATCATTGTGTCCTTCATTCTGATCTCCATCACTTGGTACATCATCTTGAGCAATTTCCTGATTGTCAATATTTGTAGCCTGATGCTCGAGTGCAATAATATGTTGCTCAGGAGCTATACATTGTTGCTCGGGTAGAGTGTCAGTTTCTTCATTCTAAACAAACCTATTGTAGTCCTTTGGTTCTTTTGTTCTTTCCTTTTCATTCTTCTCTACAAATTCATCTATCTTTACATTTTCACTTTACACAATTTTGTTAGAGGCTTTATTGAGACATTTATAAGCCTTTCTCTTGGTGAAATACCCTAGAAAGATTCCTTCATCACTTTTGGAGTCAATTTTTCTATTTATATCATCCTTTAAGATATAACATTGACTACCAAAATTTTTGAAGTAACTTACATTGGGTGTGTAACATACCATAGCTCATAAGGTGTCTTCTTGGTGTCTTTCTTCAATTGTACTTTGTTCAATGTGTAAACAGTAGTACTGACAGCTTCCCTCTAAAATATTTGGGTGATGCCTTTCTCTATCATCAGTGTCCTTACACAATCAACAATGGATCTGTTCCTTCTTTCAGCAATTCCATTTTGTTGTGGTGTTCTTGGTGTAGAGATTTGTCTTTTGATTCCATGCTCATTACAAAAGTTAGTGAATTCATCTGAAATAAATTATCTTCCTCTATCTGATCTTAATAATTTCAATTCTTTACCACTTTTTTTTTCTACCATTGCTTTGTACCATTTAAACATCTTGAATGCTTCAGATTTATCTTTTAGAAACATTACTTTCATCATTCTAGAGTAATCATCAACAAAGAGAATAAAAAAATCTATCACCATAATAACTCTTTTTCCACATGGGTCCACATAGATCAGTATGGAATAATGATATAATGGCATCAGATGTATGGGTTTTGATTTTGAAACTAGACTTTGTCATCTTACCTTTTTGACCATTTTTGCACATAATATTGTCTGGCTTAATCATCGTCGGTAAGCCTCTTACATTTCTCTTTCTGCTTATTTTTATCATGTTGTCAAAGTTTACATGACACAATATTTTGTGCCACAGCCATATGTCTTCATTTCTAGCCATTAAGGAAGTGGTGTCAATATCATTCAGATATAACAAGTTACCTTTTGTCTACTCACCAGTACAAATCAGACTTCCTAATTTATTGAAGATCTTTGCCTTCTTATTCTCAAATGCTACTCTATAACCTGAATTATTCAACTGAGAAATAGTCAATAGATTATAAATCAATCCTTTCACGCAATAAGCATTTTCACATTTTAACAGGTTATTCAACATTAAAGTTCCTTTACCTTCAACTGGACAAGGTGTGTCATTACCCATTCTTACTGAACCACCATTATAGTATTCAAAAGTCTCAAAATTTTGTTTGTCACCGGTCATATGGTGAGTGCAACCACTATCTATGATCTAGACACCATTTTTACTTACTTTAGATATGAGTGCAGTTTCTACATACGTTTCTTCATCATCATCTAAATCATCTTTTATTGTCACAAACACCATCTCGATGTCTTCATCAGATTCAGTGTCGGTATCTTCATCTTTGCATTTTTCTAGGTAACTGGCCTTCTTTCCTATGTCCTTGTAGTCTCAGGTATCTCTTCTTTCTAATTGTTAGTTCCTTATGTAATCACCTCTATCATACTTATTTTCAAATGACAGGTGTCATTAATTCTATCATACTTTCTTTTGTTAGGACATCTTGCACCAAAGTGTCTAATCTCTTTACAATTAAAACAAACAAGTGGTAATTTACCTTTATATTTACCTTTGCCTCTCTGCATTCTTCTAGCCATAAGTGCTTCAATTTCATCAAGATCTTCATCTTCACTTTCACTATCACTATCTTTTCTCATAGTGTGTTTATGACTTGATTTACTTATTCTCAAAGAATATTGAATGGAGATTCTATGTTTAGTAAGACACTATTATCAAAATTATTCATCTCAAATGAAATTAGTCTTCCAATCAAACTGTCTAGAGTAACATTGTTATTTTCTACTGCTCTCGTTTCTTCTATGGAAGATACTCTAATAGCATAAGTAGGTAGTAAGGTTCTTAGAATTTTACTTACCACTGTATCTTCATCTAGTACACGTCCAACTCCTTGGATAGCATTGACTACCTTTTTGATTCTTGTGTTGTACTGTGTGATTTTTTCACCTTCTTTCATTCTTAGATCATCAAATTTTCCTCTAAGGATTTCTTCCTTGGCTCTCAAAACATTTTTATCAACGCCATGTACAAGCTTCAATTTGTCCCACATCTGCTTTGCAGTTGTGCATGTTTTGACATCTTCAAATTCAGCATCGGAGAGTGAGGAAGCAAGCTCTATAATCATATAGTTGTGCTCATTCTTTTCTCTCATTTGCTCAACTGTAGGTGCTCATGTGGGCAACACATATTCAATATCTAAGTATTGAGTAACATTATTTCCAATACCTGATAAGTGGAGTCTTATTCTGCTTTTCCATGAAGCAAAGTTGTCTTTGTTCAATTTGGGCGCATCTTGTCTATTCATCTTTTGATCTTTAGCTTAGGTCTTGAAACCTTCCTTCTAAGCACACAAAATATTATACCAATTGTTAGTAATAACAAAGGGGGGGGGGTGGTGAATCAGTGACCTCAAAAATTAATCCTTAAATCAACCCTTCAAACTTAGTACCACAAATTATACCTCTAGTTATCTTCAGTCCTATAAGATGAATGGCTTGAAATATTTATATCAAATTTTTAATTGTCAGAATGCTTTGTAAACCTTCTTTTCTATGTTTACCGATAAGCAGTCTTTCTATTTACCAAAACACAGTAAATAACTAGTGTATACCGGTCAATCCAAATTTACTTAAGTGAAATGCAAACCAATAAATTAATGACTCATAGACACATTAACACATGGATTTTTAACGTGGAAACCATGTTAAGGGAAAAACCACTGGGACTGGTACCTCACATTTTCACTCTTCTAAAGTGAGCTTGGTTAAGATCCAACATTGTTAAAGGTTACAAACACACTATTAGGTGTGACCTTGTTAGATAATTTAAATAGATAGTTTGTCAATTAGTATCTGGCATCTAATGCTATCATCCTTGATCAAACACTCACTTGGCCTGTCAATAGG
Source organism: Thuja plicata (assembly GCA_018584345.1). Classification (NCBI taxonomy): domain Eukaryota; kingdom Viridiplantae; phylum Streptophyta; class Pinopsida; order Cupressales; family Cupressaceae; genus Thuja; species Thuja plicata. The sequence goes on along the minus strand of MU227984.1, from coordinate 940,314 downwards.
TATCGGGCATATCCATTGCTACTTTGTATGATCAAACTTTTTGATACTCCTTGGGAGGTATCTCAATTACAAAAGAATTTTAAGTCCTACTCAGTTAAGAGACTTGATGCTTCAATGGTTAAACTGAAATAGTAAATTGATCTGCTCACATATACAACTTGAATGGTAGATTTTCAGATCTATTGTAAGTACATTACCTTTCTGATCAATATTATTAATTCAATACATTTTCTCTACATTGTTCTTCTCTATGATATTGTCTCACTATTCATCGGTGTCTACAAAATTTATCTCATTCCTCAGCTTGATTGATCAAGTCTGAATGAAGACTTTCTTCTCCTTCAGAATCTATTCAACATCTATTTTCTTTTCACTCCCCTTCACCACCTTTGTAATGAATTAGGTTGTCTCTTTATAGACATGATTCACCATTTCTTGGATTTCTTGATCTTGGCGTCATCCACAATTCTTGCCAATTATATTTAAAGAAAACTCCAATTTTATCTCATAGAGATCTTCTTGCCAACTGGACAAAGTAACTTTAAATCCATTACTTATCTCCGGCTTTATCTTGTGGATTAAAACAATGGTAAGTATTAGTTAAGTCTATTTTTAGCTCTCGACAGCTAAGCATTTTGTCATTTCTCAACTCTCTATTTTGTCTGTCAATAATTCAGTTAGTCATCGGTGATAAGTGATTGTTCTGTCAGTGTGACTTAAGTTTTCTTCAGGATCTCCATCTATCGAGAAACACTGTAATTTTGTCCGTCAGGTTATTCTGTGCTTTGCTCGTCGGGAAACACTGTGACTTTTCTCATCGGCAATACTGTGCATTTTCTTGTTAGGTAACATTATGACTTTTCTCTTTTACTATGTCTATTGGTGTGCACTCTGTCAGTGTATACAGTCACTTTGTGAATACTTGACTTATATGTATTACTAATAGCATAGCCTTTGATTCAACGATTCTTTGAAGTCTTTAGCAATATGTCCATGACCATATAGATTATATCAAGTTGACATCAATGAAAATACAATACATTAATTGATTTAATGTCTTTCATAAACCTTATATGTCACTGTGATCATCAACTTAACATCTTCAAACATTCAATCAGTTATAATTCATCAATCCCTACATTCTCATTTTCAATATTATTATCATAAATCATTTCAAATTCATGTTCTTCTTCACTTGAAACCGCATTTAAGGGTGGGCCTATGCCCACATCTTCATTAATATTTAACATACCTTGTCTCTTGTTTTGATGGGCAACCCAATCAATTTCTCTAAACACTTCAATCTCTTCATTTTTGAGCTTCCTCTTATGTTTATGCTTTCGATGACTACTACTCCCCATGGTGAGACCAAAAAGGTGATGCAAAAACCTTTGATAATTTATAGAGATTCCAACAAAAAGGGTGAAAAAAGTGTTTTTTTGTCGTTCACAACTGATTTCCCGTGATAGTCTCTGTAGAAAATGTGCTTCTTAGACTAAGGGGACCAGAGAATATATTTTTTCTTTTGGCTACTAGTAAAGCATATCGGATATCAGATAATATTGGATATCTGATATTATTGGATATCCGATATCTCCCACCCAAATTTGGCTTGAACATTTTCATTTTCATCCTACTTTGAATGTTTATTTTACTTTTCATTGTGTTCTAAAAATGTGTCACACTTCTATGAGTCATTATATTGAAGATTGCTAAAGAATGAGGTCTCAAATGGTGACTCATAGCTCTTTATTCATGGAGTGCAAGGGTTTGTAATGGAGGCCCTCAGATTGACCTAGTTTATTCACATGCAATTACACCATAAAATGAGAGATTCAAAGAGGAAAAGCAAGAATGCTAGTCTCCATGATCATCAAGTATGCATGCAAATGAAAGTTATTCTATATGATAACAATGCAAGAAAGGAAATTAATCTATATGATAACAATGCACAATTATTCTATGAAAGGAAATACAAATGCAAGATTAATCTATGAAAGGAAACATGAATCTAATCTATTATGCAAGTGCAAAATTAACCTAAATGGATTGCCATGGGGCATGAAAGAAGAAGAAAAAAAGAGAGAAGTAGCAATATCCAAGCTCAAGTGCTCAAATTCTCCTCCAAAATCGCTCTCCAAACTTGCAACATAACAATAGCATAAAAACTCTATATCTCTGATTTGATCCCTCCAAAATGAGAAGGAGAGGGCTCCTTATAAAGAAAAGTGTGGAGAGGAATGCATCCTCAAGAGCAATGTGGGATAAATCCCTAAAAAGGCAAGTAAGAGGAAAAAAGCCAACCACTTAGAAATATGTGTAGAGAAAAAGGAGTTTTATTTACTTTTTATTTGATTTATTTCCTTTTTTATCAAAAAGAGAGCTTTAAGTGGGGATTTTATTTATTTAATTATAGAAGGCTTTTCTTTCAATTAAATAAGATTATTTTATTTAATTAAAATAGAGATTTTAATTAAATAAGATAATATTATTTAATTAAAAGAGAGATTTTAATTAAATAAGATAAGATCATTGAATCAAAATATTTATTTTAATTAAATAAGATTATTTCATTTAATTAAAAGGGATATTTTCTTTTAATTAAATAAGATTATTGATGAAATGATCAAACCTTAGGAAATATTGAAATAATTACGATTTGATCAAGGAAAATAATTTGAATTGAAAATGTTGCAAAGCGTTGGTTCAGGAAATTAATAAATTGATTTTGTCATTTGATAAATTGAAGAATGGGGGCCCATAGTCTAGGCGACCATTTTAGCGTGCATACATTTGCCCCTCTTTGACTAATGTGTGATCTTTATGGGAACACATGTAGTCAAAGAATGCAGTTGGAGTGTGAGATCGATTTGGGATCAAAAAACAACCCATACGTGTGATCTTTATGAGTACACATCAAGACAAAGATAAGAAGAATGAAAAAGATAAGGTCAACACCCCTGTAAATAGGTAATTGACATGTCTAAAATAAGAATCTCAAGCAAGGCTACCCCAAGCAAAGCAATTGATAGGATTGATAAAGCTGAATCAAGGACTGAATTTTTATAGGTACTGGCCCTCGTGATCGAAATCAAAATGAGATAGAGGAGAAACAAAAAATTGATAAATTTGATCAAATCAAACTAAAGATAAGGTTCTTGATGTAAGATGAAAGATATAAGGATCACAAAACCAAGGTAGATCATTAAGCATGAAATATTATGCCCAAGGTTGAATTAGAAGAAAAAAAGTGGGGTGAAAGCAAATGGAAGATAGAAGTTTGGAAGAGATGGAAAGAAATGGATAGAAGAAAGAGAATTTTCCTTAAGAGAGAGAATGCCCCAAAATCAATCAAATATTTAAGATAGACAATTTTGATTGAGATCACGAAAGAAGAGAAGGAAATGAAGATGAGAATGTGATCATAGTTGATTAAAAGTCCACAAGAAAGATGAAGGAAAAACTCCCTCAAACTCATAATGCAGCCTAAAAATGCAAACTAACATGAGGTTTAACAATGCAAGCTACATGAAAATGCAAAGGTGTACTTGCAATAGAGAAATAGTAACATAGGACTTTGTGTTCATCATTCATGAGAGAATGTTAAGGAACTTATTTTCATCATTGGGTGATTATTAATGGACATCAAAAAATCACACAATCATCACTAGTCACAAGTGCAACTATGAAGATATGAATGTGACGTATATCAGATTGGAATGTGGAAAGATTCTAACATAAGCATCAAAGAAATAAAGTTCAAGATGACTCCATTGTTAGCTTACCCAATTTAATGTAGCAAAACCATGCTTGCATCAAGGCATAGAGGCTAGGATGACCAGAAGAATGGTTGTGCAAAAAAGGTCAAGGATGAAGCCTCAAATTTCTTAAGTGTGTCAAGAGAACAAAAAGAAACACTCAAGAGTTTCAAGACCACACCCACAAGCAAAAATAAAATAAAAACATGCCCCATGCCCTAAGTCCTCTAGCTATGCATCACGGTGAGACTTACTAGACACAGACACTCAATGAAAATAAATAACAATCAACACACAAAGAAAATATCATGACATAGCTCAAGCATTAAGTGTTGTGTTTAAAAATTTAAGTGTGTTAACTGATACTGAGTTCCAAGGATAAGGATTTAATGCTTGCAAGCAGGTAAGATCACATGACAAAATTGAGTAAGACCAAACTGATAAGTGTTGAAAAACACTTGATGTCAGTGGTTGTGTTGAAAAACACAGTTGGGGTGGTGTTGAAAAACACCGTTTGTGAGGTGTCCTAAAGAGTAACGCATCTAAGAGACCAAAGCTAACACAGTTATGCCCCCTAGACAAAGAAAAAGACCAATTCCAGACTGAGGCAACAAGGACAAGGTATGATGGAGAAAGGCTAAGTGTCGAGGACTCACACTAAGAGACAGGGGTGCAAAGGCCTCAAGTAGCACCTATTTCCAAGTTTTCACAACTTGGATTTAATTACATTTTTTTCATTTTTTATTTTTTCATTTTTTTCTTCTTTTTTTTTCAGGACTTTTTATAATTTTTTTATAATTTTTGCTACCAAGGCGCTTGTTTCAAGGTTTTCACCAAGGCACTTTTTCTATTTTTTTTAATTTTTTAATTTTTTAATTTTTTTGTATTTTTGGAATATATAATTTTTTTGGAGATACATCAAAGCACCTATTGCTAGGTTTTCACTACGATGATCATTTTTTCAAGACATTTTCTGATTTTTAGAAATTTTGACAATATATTATTTTTTGGATTTTTCAAGATCAATAATTATGTACAAAGGATGCCCCTAGACATAATGGGCATCATAGATAGAACTTCTTTAGGTGCAAGACATTGATAGGATCAGGGAGCTACTCTCCCTCTGCTATAGATAGTAAATAAGCACCTGACCCAAAAGATGTTGTAATGATGTAAGGTCCAAGTCAATTAGGTTCAAATTTTTCCTTTCGATCTCTATGATGTTGATTCGTAGGATTTTCACGTAGGACAAGATCTCCCACTTGTAATTCTCTAGGGTGAACCTTTTTGTTGAAGGCTTTGGAAATGCACTTTTGATAAACCCTCATATGGTCAAATGATGCTTGACATTTCTCATCTAGAAGTTCTAACTCTTGAATTCTAATGGCACGGTAGTCTTCATCTGTAACTAGACCTTGGAGGGAAACTCAAAGTGAAGGAATCTCAACCTCCAAAGGTAACACTACTTCAATGCCATATGCAAGGGAAAAAGGAGTAGCCCCAGTAGGAGTACGAATACTCATTCTATAGGCCCACAAAGCTAGATTTATCTGTAAATGCCAATCTCTACCATTCTTATAGACTGTTCTATGCAAGATTTTAAGAATGGTTTTGTTTGATGCCTCTGCTTGACCATTTCCTTGCGGGAAGTAAATGGAGGACCAATGTTGTTTAATCTTTAATTTCTTGCAGAGTTGTTTAAGGTCTTTATTTTTAAACTGGCCTCCATTGTCAGTAATAGTCTCAGAATGCACTCCATATCAATAGATGATATGGTTCAAAATGAATAGAGAGACTGTCTTGCCTGAGGCAACAAAAAGTGGGACAACTTCTACCCATTTAGTGAAGTAATTAGTAGCAATGATAATAAAATTGTGTCCACCTAATGAGTTGGGATGAATCTACCCAACATGATCAAAGGTCCAATGCTGAAATGGCCAATGAGATATAGAAGGAATGAGCCCCCTGCCTGGAGCATGTATCAGGTTACCATTTTTTTGACACTTTTCACATGACTTTGCAAAAGATACTGCATCAATCTACATCGTAGGCCAATAGTACCCCGCCCTAAGAAACCTTCGCACCATGGCAAGACCATTGGAATTTCCCCCACAGATGTCCTCGTGGATGTCAACTAATGCTTGGTCAGATTATTCCTTTTCTAAGCATCTAAGAAGTGTTCCATCGAGACCCCTCCTATACAAATCACCAATAATAAGGGAATGGTGAGAGGAGTTTTGGGTAAGATTTTTGCGTTCGGATCGGTTAAAGGTTTCAGGTATAATGCCATCATGAAGGTATGAGTAAATGGCACCATAGTGAGATGACTCATGACCAAAAAGGGTACAAATGACATGTCTTTCTTGGGAGTCATAGATAGGGTGATGTAGCTCTTCCACCAGGAATTCAAATTTGGATTCATGTTGCTCTAATTGAAGGAGTGAACCAAGTGTAGCCATCACATCAGTTGCTTTGTTTTCTACTCTAGGGATTTGCTGAAACATGACAAATGTGAAGTAGCATTTCAAGGAATCAACGATTTTCTTGTAAGGTACCATTTTCTCATGTTTTTTTTTTATATTCATCATTAACTTGGTTGATTGTCATCTGTGAATCCCCATAGATGTGTAACTCTATGATTCTCCATTCTATGGCCATCTTAAGTCCATTTGTTAAAGCTTCATACTCAGCAGTGTTGTTTGTAAATGGGAACAATAATTTATAAGACTTAGGGATCGTGTACCCATGAGGAGAAACAAACAACACACCAGCTCCTGAACCATTTTGCATAAAGGATCCATCAAAGAACATCTTCCATGTTCTTTTAGTCATATACATGAGGTGATCATCTGGGAAGTCAACTTGAATAGGTGCATTATATTGTATTGGTAAATCAGCCAATTGATTTACTATGGCTAGTCCTTTGATTGCTTTTTGCTCAATGTACTCTATCTCAAACTCTGAAAGGATCATCATCTATTTAGCAAGTCTACCAATGAGGGCGGCCTTACCTAGCAAATATTTGAGAGGATCTATTTTTTATATGAGGTGTATAGTGTGTGCAAGCATGTATTGTCTCAACTTTTGGGAAGCAAACACAACTGCAAGGAAAGCTTTCTCAATTCTGGTGTTGTTAACCTCATATGAAATAAGAGTGTGAATAATATAGTATATTCTTCTTTCTTTCCCATTTTCATCAAGTTGGGCTAGTAATGTCCCCAAGGAAGATTTTGTCGCTGAAATGTATAGAATAAGTGGTTTCCCTGGGATTGGAGGCATTAAAATGGGAGGGTTTGCCAAGTACTTCTTGATTTTATCTATACTCTTTTGACAATCCTCATTCCAAACACATTTGACTCCTTTGTGTAATTTCTTGTTGAAGTGTTGAGCTCTATCCGCCAATTGTGAAATAATTCTCCTTATAGATTGGAGACGTCCTTGAAGACTCCTCATTTGACTAATGTTTCTAGGAGGTGGCATATCTATGATTGCTTGGACTTTTTCAATGTCTACCCCTATTCCTTTTTCTGAAATGAAGAAGCCAAGTAGTTTTCTAGAGGTGACTCCAAATGCACACTTTTTAGGATTTGCGCTTAGTTGAAATTGTTCCATGCAATCTAGAATGGCTTCTAAATCATCTAAGTGTGTATCTCTTTGTTTAGACTTGACCAATGTTTCATCCACATAATCTTCCATGTTCTTATGCATCATGTCATGAAAAACAGTTGTCATAGCTCATTGATAGTTGGCTCCTACATTTTTTAATCCAAAAGGCATAAAGTTCCAATAATAGGTACCCCATGCACAAGTGAATGTGGTTTTTTCTTGATCTTTGGGAGCTATCTTAATCTTATTGTATCCATAAAACCATCCATCAAGGAATAAATCTCATAACCCGTAGTCATATCCACTATCATGTCTATATTGGGAAGTGGAAAGTCATCCTTTGGGCATGCTCTATTGACATCTCTAAAATTTGTACAAACTCGACGGGATTTTTCATGTTTTGAAACTGGTACAATGTTTGATATCCATTCAGCATAGGTGATAGCTCTTATGAATCTTGTGTTGGAGATTTTATTCTGTTTAGTTGATTGATTGTATGTTAGTCATTGATGACAACATATAATACACAGTAGTAATTATGTATGTACCTATCAGAATGATGACATGAAGAATTGCATGGTTAGCTACATGTTATTGACATGTTTATTATGTTATGTTCATACACGCAAATCTAGATATGATGTTTTAGTCAAGTTGTGTAATTCTATTATTGGTAATTACAGTTCTGGAAGAGTATCTATTCAGAGCCGATGTATGCAATGTGTTTCTTGAGTTGCACCTATCTTCAAGATATGCATGTGTATATTCATGATTAGTTATGATTTGATGATAGTTATCAAAAGGTGCCAAACGTGTTTCAAGAAGATTGCAAAGCTAGAGTTAATTTGGTGAGGCCGACTTAGTGAAGCATCGTGTCTATTCAATTTATACTTGTGTGGTTGTAATTATGCTTGTGTGCTTAGTAGAGCCAACAAGGATGTTATGAAGAGTTGTCTTACAGGTCCCATGATCTCATACTTTGAGGAAGATACTTATAACAAGACAATTGTGATACGCTAAGCGTGAATGATATGAAAAGAGAAGAAAGATGTATAGAGAAGATTATCAAAGTTGGTTCATTCGTCAAGAGTCTATGTGAATAAGAAGTAAAAGATTGTAATACACTAGAATTGATCAAGGCAACAGGTCTACTCTACAATTCATCATCAGATATAGTGCATATTTGTTATATATAAGGTTGTATCCTTCACCTTTAAGTAGTGAGCTTTTGGACAGTGAGTCCGACACCCATAACAGGGTTATTTATAAAAGACTCCTAACAGAGTCTGACCCTTAACTAGGTCACTATACTTATTGCATTATAAAGTACAACTCCTAACAGGGTTGAAATATCTTCTAACAGGGATTACTATAAATAAGTATAGTTCATTTTGGATGCTAATTCCCACCGGGGTTTTTACCATTTGGTTTCCCCATAATCAAATTGTGTGTTGTGTACTATGTTATCTAATTAAGCATTTACTTTATTGTATTTTGAAGTTAAGGAAGTAAAAAGGAATTAAATTTACTAATAATTGATTCACCCCCCCTCTCAGTTATCCTTTAGGACTATTCTAACAATTGGTATCAGAGCCAAGTGCCTTGGAGAAGAAGCCTAACAACATAAGGTAGATCAAATGTCTTACTTCAGAAAAGAAAGCCCTAAGTTTGATGGAGAAAATTATCTGGATTCGAAAAACAAAATGATAACACATCTACAGTGTGTTGGCTTTGAGATCTTTGAAATTTCTACACAAGAAGTTGTAATTCCATCTCTGAAAGACCTTGCAAAGGATGACGCAACTAATAGACAAAATGAAACATTTACCAATAATGTAATTGATAAAGAAGCCCTAATTAGCGCCTTATCCGACAGTGAATTTTTTGAGACCAAAAAAATTGACAAAGCATATACCATATGGAAGTATTTAGAAGATATGTTTGAAGGAGATATTCAAGCAAAGAATGCACACAGGAAGACATGGAAAAAGAAATACAAGTCTTGAGATGTTACCTGAAGAGAACATTAGAGCTTACAATCAAAGGATAAATGATGCAGTCTCTAGGATCAAAAACAATGGTGGAAAAATATCAGAAGAAGATACAATGGACAAGTTTCTAACTACTTTAACATCAGATTATGAAAACAAGATAAGTATTCTAGAGGAAACCATGCAATTCTCACAAGACTTCAAGAGAGAGACTTTGATTAGCAAAATATCTACATTTGAGATATCAAGATTGAAGACTGAACCTAAAAGTGAAACAACTTTCAAAGCCTCAATCCATGGTAAGAAATCCTTACACATCTCCAGTCATAATGAGAAAGAAGAAGTTGATGAAGAACTAGAAGAAATCATTTCTATGATTGCTAAAAGAGAAAAGAAAGGAAAAGGAAATTATGAATGACAACCTCCATTCAAATGCTTTTCATGTAACAAGATTGGTCACTTTGCATCTAAGCATCCCACAAGAGTCAAGAAGTTCAGATCTGATTACAAACCCAAATATAATAAGGAATGTTTTCATGCTGAAGAAGGTGTAACTGATGAAGATTCAGGAGAAGATGAAATTGGATTCTTTGCCCTTAGAGACATGGAAAGGTTGCTCTAGGAAATGGACATTGTAGATGAAAAGGAAGAACAAGAGTTAGCCTTAATTTCCAAAGAAGACATCAAAATTGAATGGATCATTAACAGTGGATGCTCTCATCATATGACAGGTGACAAAGACAGATTTGTTCATTTAGACAAATACAAAGGTGGTATGGTTAGATTTGGAGATAACACTCCTAAACCTATCATAGGTAGAGGTTCTATCACTTTGGATGGAAAGAACAAGACATGTGATGTTCTATATGTTGATGGATTACATCATAACTTACTAAGTGTTGGACAGCTACTTGACAAAGGTTATCATTTGGAGTTCAAAGAAAACAAGTGCATGATTAACAACAAGGATGGAGACATGATTACATCAGGCTCTAAAACAAAAGGTAATGTTTTTCAGCTCAATTCAAATGTTAGTTCTTTTTTTGCAAAGGTGGATGACAGTTGGTTATGGCACAAAAGACTATGTCATATCAATTTTGATAATATAGTAAAGATCAGTAATGTCAAGGCAGTTAGAGACCTACCAAGTATTGCAAGACCTGTTCACACAATATGTAGGGAATGTGTTATGGGTAAGCATGTAAGGAGTTCCTTCAGAAGTAAGTAGAACTCAGCTAAAAACAAATTGGACCTAGTGCATACAGATTTGTGTGGTCCTACCCAAACAAGATCATACTATAGAGAAAGTTATTTCATTTTGTTTGTTGATGATTATTCTAGGATGATGTGGGTTGCATTCTTAAAGGATAAGTTTGAAGCCTTTGAGAAGTTTAAAATATGCAAAGCTAAGGTTGAGAATGAATCTGGACTAAAACTAAAATGTTTGAGATCGGATAGAGGAGGAGAGTTCACCTCATATCAGTTTTATGATTATTGTGAAGAACATGGAATTAAAAGATAGTTGAATGCACCTTGGATCCCTTAGCAGAATGGGATAGAAGAAAGGAGGAACAATATTATACTTGATACAGCATGTACTATGATGATTGAAGGAAAATTTGAACACACATATTGGAGAGATGCAGTGAATACAATAGTCTATATTATCAATAGAACTCAATTGAGGCCAGGCATAGATAAGACACCCTATGAACTTTGGTTTGGTAATGTACCTACAGTAAATTATTTTAGAATCTTTGACAACAAGCATTATATCAAGAGAGATGATGGTGTTGGTAAGTTTGATGCCAGAAGTGATGAAGTTATTTTCCTTGGTTACTCTACAAAAAGAAAAGCATATAGATGTTTCAATTTAAGATTAAAGAAGATAATTGAAAGCATGCATGTTAATATTGATGAAAATTTTATGGTTCAAGAGAGGTACTATGAATATGCACCTATGATTGAAGATGAACCTAGGCCTAGCAGCAAAGATACTATTATTGAAGAAATGTTTGATTGCATTGATGTGATCTCATGCAATGACCCTGAAACAAGCAGAGAAGAATCACATATTACAGAAGAAGAAGTCACACCTAAGGTTCCTAAGTTCACATCCAGATATCACTCTAAATATGATGTCATTGGAGATCAGAGCAGCAGTGTTTTGACCAGATCAAAAGTAAAAAGTCTAGCAATAGATGAAGAGGTATGTTTACTTTCACAGATTGAACCCTGAAGTATTGAAGATGCTTGTAATGATTCTGATTGGAAGAATGCAATGAAAGAAGAACTAGATCAGATAATCAAGAATGACACATGGGAATTGGTTCCTAGACCCAGTGACAAAAATGTGATTGGAAAAAAGTGTGTATTCAGAAACAAGATGATTGAAGATGGTACAGTAGTTAGAAACAAAGTAAGATTGGTATGTAAAGGATATGCACAGAGAGAAGGAATAGACTAAACTGATACATTTGCCCCAGTGAGCAGACTGGAAGCCATTAAATTGTTCTTGGCCTATGCAATATTCAAAGACTTTAAAGTTTATCAAATGGATCTAAAATCAACTTTTTTGAATGGTGACTTGAAGGAAGAATTCTACATAGAACAACCTGAAGGATTTAATCTTTCAGATGAATCAGACAAGGTATGCAGATTGAAGAAAGCACTCTATGGTCTCAAAAAGGCCCCAAGAGCTTGGTATGAGAGACTTGATGGATATCTTACAAAGATTGGATTCAAGAAAGGAGCAGCAGATTATAACCTATTCACAAGAGAGACTCCTGATGGATTATTATTATTTTTCATATTTGTTGATGAAATTATCTTCGGAGGTAATGAAAAACTGAGTACAACATTTGCAAAAGAAATGCAGAATAAATTTGAAATGAGCATGATTTATCCTATAAAATACTTTTTGGGACTAAATGTAAAGCAAACAGATAAAGGTATATTCATTAATCAGTCAAAATATGTGAAGGAAATATTGAAGACATTCCAAATGGAAGACTGTAAGCCAGTATGCACTCCCATGATAACAGGAAGCAAGCTTTCTAAAGATGATGATTCCACAGTAGTTGATAAGACATTGTACAAATCTATGATTGGTAAACTTATTTATCTAACTTAATCTAGACCTGACATATCTAATGCAGTTGGCATTGTTGGAAGATTTGTAGCTGAACCCAAGAAGAATCACCTAATGGCAATCAAGAAGATATTCAGATATCTAAAGGGAACTATATACTATGGCTTATGGTATCCTAAATCAGAGAATGTAAAACTTTATGTGTATACAGATGCAGATTAGGTAGGTTGTATTGATGACAGGAAGAGTACTTTAGGAGGAGCAGTATTTCTTGGAGATAGGTTGGTTTCTTGGATAAGCAAGAAGAAAAACTATATTTCTTAGTCAACAACAGAAGCTGAATATGTTATAGCAGCACTGAATTCTACAACCATGGTTTGGATCAGGCAAATGGTTAAAGACTTTGGCATTCAGGTTGATTATCCTATTGTGATTCACTGTGATAATACTAGCACTATCAACATGTCTAAGAACCCTGTGATGCACACAAAGACAAAACACATAGAGATCAAGTACCATTTTTTAAGAGAAAAAGTTTGTAGACAAAGAAGTAAAATTGGACTATGTGAGCACCAAAGAATAGTTGGTAGATATTTTCACAAAACCCTTATCAAAGGATACTTTTGAGTATCTCAGGAAAAAGTTGGGAGTAATTCCCTCTCCTGAGTCTGTTTAGAAGAAGCAGTAAGAACATCGGTCATTAAGTGACTGATGAATGGTTGACTACTCTATTTCTGGAGTAGTACCTATGCCTAAAGATATATGGTTCCCTTTTCCATTGATGTCAAATGGGGAGTATGTACTAAGGGGGAGCATATACTCTAGGGGAGTATATACATGGAACAAAAACATAGTCAGGGGAACTGCAATAGTATAGAGAAATCTTTGATGAGGATATTGAGAAGATTGTAAAAGAAAGAGGAAACCATTAACAGAAGATTTTTTTGATATCATATGTTGCCATCAATGTTAAAGGGGGAGATTGTTGGAGATTTGACTCTGTTTAGTTGATTGATTGTATGTTTGTCATTGATTACAACATATAATACACAATAGTAATTCTGTATGTACCTACCAGAATGATGACATGAAGAATTGCATGGTTAGATACATGTTTTTGACATGTTTATTATGTTATGTTCATACACGCAGATCCAGATATGATGTTTCAATCAAGTTGTGTAATTCTATTATTGGCAGTTACAGTTCTGGAAGAGTATCTATTCAGAGCCGACGTATGTAATGTGTTTCTTGAGTTGCGTCAATCTTTGGGATATGCATGTGTATATTCATGATTAGTTATGAGTTGATGATAGTTATCTAAAGGTGCCAAACATGTTTCAACTAGATTGCAAAGTTAGAGTTAATTTGGTGAGGCCGACTTAGTGAAGCATCGCGTCTATTTAATTTATACTTACACTGTTGTAATTATGCTTACGTTCTTTGTAGAGCCGACAAGGATGTTATGAAGAGTTTTCTTACAGGTCCCATGATCTCATACTTTGAGGAAGATACTTATAAAAAGACAATTTTGATATGCTAAGCGTGAATGATACAAAAAGAGAAGAAAGATGTACAAAGCAGATTATCAGAGTTGGTTCATTCATCAAGAGTCTATGTGAAGAAGAAGTAAAATATTGTAATACACTGGAACTAATCAAGATAGTAGGTCTACTCTACACTTCATCATTAGATATAGTGCATATCTGTTATACACAAGGTTGTAGCCTTCACCATTAAGCAGTGAGCTTTTGGACAGTGAGTCCACCACCCCTAACAGGGTTATTTGTAAAAGACTCCTAACAGGGTCCGACCCTTAACTAAGTCACTATAATTATTGCATTGTAAAGTAAAAATCCTAATAGGGTTGAAATATCTTCTAACAGGGATTACTATAAATAAGTATAGCTCATTGTGGGTGCTAATTTCCACCAGGGTTTTAACCATTTGGTTTCCCCGTAATCAAATTGTGTGTTGTGTACTGTGTTATCTAATTAAGAATTTACTTTGTTGTATTATGAAGTTAAGGAAGTAAAAAGGAATTAAATTTACTGATAACTGATTCACCCCCCCTCTAAGTTATCCTTTGGGACTATTCTAACATCTTGCACTAAGGAGTTTCTCCAATTTTTCTTTGACTAGGAGAGCTATGTGAGGATGCATCTTTCTCAATTTTTGTTTAATTGGTTTGACACTTGGAGCTGTGGACAAGTGATGCATGATAAGATAAATGTCCAACCCTGGCATATCTAAATAAGTCCATGCAAAGTTGATTTTCTTTTTCTATAAGAACTTAGTGTAAGATTCTTTTTCTTGAGGTGACAAGGACTCAGCCAAGTGTATTATTTGTGGAGCCTCATCTGTACCCAAATTGACTTCTTGTGTTGGTTCAATAAGCATTGAAGATCTATCTTTAAAATATCTAGGGAGAAAATCAAGTACCTCATCCTTAGGTGCCTCAGAGAGGTTTTCACCCTTGGATATGTCATGTAATTTTACTTTTTTTGGTTCAGACACTGCCACACAGTGGTTTTCGCCATCAGAACTCCTATTCTTTTGATTTTCTTTTCTTTTTATTTTATGACTAAGGTACTTGATGTCTGGCTCTATCATGCTGGTACCCAGTTCAATTGTGGAAGAGACTACGGGTTCAATGGAATTTAGGTAACAAGCTATCTCATAATCATTTTGAAATGTTAAGAACTTAGGTTCTTGATAGTGTTGGGACCAATCAATTTGGTCAGGATGAAAAAGAGGCAAGTCAATGACTGGTTCAAGGTTATAGATGTGAATGATATTATCACTGGTGACCAAAGAGTTAGAGTCTATCGAGTATCCTTCTAAGCTACCCAAAGCAGGATTCATCTTAACAAGGAAAGTATCGCCCACTAAAGCAACACGTGGGTTCAAATCCTCTAATACTACACGTGACTTGTTGGCTACCTTAGGTTGAGAACTATAAGTGTGTATAACATCAATATCTCTATCAACTATGGAGGAATCAGAAAAGGAGTCCCATTCATACTCATATGAACTTGGGTCAGAACTGCGACTAGGATGCTTACACCATGAAGGTTTGGGAAATCTTGAGGTGGAAGCTCTAGTTTCATCAAGAGTAACTCCTTCTCTTTCCATTAAATGAAAAATATTCTTTCATTGACATTCTCTGAAATGATCTTCTATATCTAATTCATCTTGTTCTAAAGTTGCAACTGACGCATGAGTGACCAGAACATCTGAATCTCCCCAAAGGAGATTAGTGGAAGTGACCCAATCTTCACACTTGTCTTTCTAATTTGTCAAATTAGATACATATTTTGGCTCATCTTCGCTATCTGACTTATCAAGGATAGGAGTAGTGTGTTTGTTGTGATTTGCAAAGCCTAGGCCAATCGGCTTCTTAGACTTGCATCCAAAAAGAGCATGATTAAGAGGTTTGGCTCTAGTATCCAATCTGTGATTAAGAGGGCCATGTCCAGGATAGCCCATCTATCTAACAAAAGTGTACCCTCTTCCATAAACCTTAGGAGAGGGAGAGAAGTTCTCATTATGCATATATTTCTCTTCTCTATAGATCCAGTCTCTAACAAATGTCTCTTCTTTCTCATCTTGGATAGGCACTGAGGACTCTACAAATGTGCCAAATAAAGTCATAGCTGAAGAGGAAGGTTTCTTTTCTTGTGAAGGCTTGCCATAAGATCGAGGAAAAACTGGTAATGTTTTGAGGGAGTTGAGTTTATACCCCCCATGCCAAGGTCTATCGACTTAAGCTTGTCTTTACATTCAGCTAAGGTTGCGTTAAAATCTTCCACTTCTCTATTGACGGGAACATGATTTCCTATTGAAATGGAATTGATAGATAAAGTGTTATCCCCATGTATAAAAATCTCTATTCCATTATAGGGGAACTTAACAAACTAATGGTGAGTAGATGACACCACTTGCATATCATGAATCCACGGTCTACCAAGTAAGATATTATACGCAAGGGGTCCAACATCAACTATTTGAAATAAAATATATTTTTCAACAAGGACAATCCTAACATGAAGGAAAACCAACCCCTTGGAACTTCTTTCTACCTCATCATAGGATTTGATAGTAATCCTTTTTTTTGCTATCTGTGACTTTCTCAGAATAACCCAATTCTTTCAAAAGATTAAAGGAACAAATGTTAAGCCTAGCACCCCCATATATCAATAGGCACCTGACATGGGTTATGTGGATCATGACCTCAATATGAAGGGAAATATTGTGTGGGTGGCTCAAGGATTTATCATCATCCTCTGAAATTATAAGTTATTGAGGGCTAGAAATGTGGTTAACCATGTTCTGGAATTGATCAACATCTAAGTTGTTGGGAACGTTTGACGTGCGCAAAGCATCCTCAAGGACTTGCTTATGTCTCGAGGACAATTCTAAGAGCTCAAAGATTGAAATCTGAGATGGTGTTTTCTGCAACTGATCAACAAGACTATAACTTGACTTAGGATTGACTGCTATCTTTAAGGTGACATTCTTGGATGCCACTTTCTTAGGTTTACTTGATTGACTTGAACTAGGTCCTCTAATGACAATGGGACCTTGACTTCGTGTGACAACATTGAGAGTTTGTGATGACACATTAGAATTGGGACCCCTTAGCACCACGATGGGTTCTTCATCAAAGATAGGTGGAGAGTCCACATCTAGATCATAAACATAGGGATCTTTACCCCTCATCATGTTGACATTTTCTTCTACAAAATCAAGGATATTAATAGTACTCTCTGCATCTATGTAAGTGTAATTGATCTCAGCCTTTCCATTCTTAGCTTTAGAGGTTTCCCCCTTCTCATATTTGGGAAACGGTTCCTTGAATGCCTTATGATCAGCGTTGGTGTTCAATCCATCTATTTTGAGCTTTCCATTGTCAATGAGATCTTGAATAAGATGCTTGAGTTTGTAGCAATGTTCAATGTCATGTCCAATACCATTTTGAAACTTGCAAAGGGCCTTCTCATCCCACCAATGTGGCTTGACATCATGTATATAATGCTTTGCAGGATCTTGAGGATGTGCAAGGTTGTTGGCGATAAGTGTTTTCAAGACATCCTCATATGAGTCACAAAGTTTTGAAAATTGACGCCTCTCTTTCTTAGGCCTATCTTGGTATCTCGGTTTGTTCTCTTGTTGATTAGATGTATTGAGCTTCATGGCTTGAACAACACTAGACAAGTAGAGCATAGTTTGATCTTTAGGTTGGGAGGAGTCCACAAATCCATCATTGACCACTTATTTTTTCCTATTCCAATGTGAGTTCTTCCCTTTATCCTTGTTAGGGTTGTTGTTATTTTTACCGTTGTTGTTGTTGTTGTTTCCATGTTTGGTCAAAATTCCTTGTTCTTTTAAAACATCCTCAATCCTACATGTGGTTTCAACCATGGTGTCAAAGGAATCAAAAACCATCTTCCTAACTTCATACCGCATTTCGGGAACCAAGTTGCTAAAATGGATATCAATCTTTTCATTTTTAGGAATGGTTCTAGAGTAGCGAGATAATTGTCATCTCCACCTTTGCAAGAAAGTAACAAAAGATTCCCCTTGATTTTTCTTTAAATTGCATAAGTCCAACATGGTGATTGATCTTGAAAGATTGTATGCAAAGTATTGAACAAATCTGTGAACAAGCTCTTTGAAAGTCTTAGCGAGGGGAGTTATGTTGGTGAACCATTCCATTGCTTGATGCTTAAGACTCCTTGGGAAAAATCTCATGAGGTATGATTCATCTTGATGGAACTCAAAACCTGTGGTATAAAACTGGCACACATGATCATGTGGATCTCCATTCCCATCATATTTTTCGTATTGAGGAATTTCAACCTTTCTAGGGAACTCTTTCATGTTAATACTTTTGTCAAAAGGATTAGGACAGATTGAATCCAGCGAGAATGAATTCTTGGGTGCTAACATCTTCTCCATCATGTTCTTAATTTTTTTGATTTCCTCTTCTTGAGATGGACCTTGCTTCTTAATCTTTTTGTTCACATCAAAGTTGTAAGGGACTCTAGCACCCCTGTTGATTAAACTCTCTAGGAACTTATCCTTGTTTCGCTCTAAATATTTATCCACATACTGTTGGAAAAGTGGCTCTTGTTGCATTTTCATGAAGTCCTGGGAGGTGAGATCAACACTTGAGCTACTACCCCCATATTGTGAACCATGATTTGCACATTGTGAAGGTTGTTTTGAGTTCCTAGGAGGTGTTTGTCTCCTATAATGAGCATGTCTTGAGGCCCTTCTTCCTCTAGGGCTAGGAGATCATGAAGGCATTCTTGAATGTCTTCCACTTCATTGAGTCTTAGGAGGAGTGGTTGGAGGAGAGTTGTTTCCACCACTAACACACATGTTGTTGAATTGATCATTGAGGTGTTGAGAAAAGAGCCTATCTTTCTCTTCTTGGAAGGCTTTCTTTTCATGCTCAATCCTCTTAAGTCTTTCACTCATGTATCTTGAAGATGTTTTAAGCGGTGAACTTCGTCTTGAATTTATAAACAAGTTGTTGGTATAGGTTACATTAACATGAGTGTCATAAAGTTCATCTCCTTGATTCTCATGTTGTGATAAATCATCTTGACAAGATTTCCTCTTACCTCTCTTAGCCCTTTGGTGTGCATCCAGATATCTAGTTGAGATAAGGGGTGAGACAGGTTGACTATCACAAGAGGAACCACCAAATGAAATAGCATCTCTATGCTTCTCAAATATGTCATCAATATGTTTATCCATGTCTTCCCTCTCTCGTTGATTCATTGTGTAACTCATATCCATATATGAGGGAGAAGGTGCTAAGGGGGTACTCAACTCACTAAGGTGAGTCTTGGAATCAAACCACACTTCCGAGTTGTTCCTAGGAGATTGATCAAATATAGGTTCTTTTCCCTTACATTTTTGGCGAGTTTGAACTAAGGGTAATTGGTTGAAGACCACTTGAGGTCATTTTCCTTGATTTACTTGATATCTTGTTGTAACTAGCATGAAAGAAAATGTACTAGGTGATAGGAAAACCCTAAGAAATGTTGGTACCCTAAGGATAGTAAAAGCACTCACTTGTCCAAAAGAGAGGTGATAAGTTAGAATTTTGCAAGAGGCATAAACCAACACTGTCACAGAAATGCCCACTGAACGGGTGAATACCCTAACACATATGGATCAGGAGGATGATTTACCCAAGTTATATTGATTGAATTTGAATTTGTATGGAATTGAATGGACACGAGACTACTAAAACTCTCCAGTGTGTTTTCAAAGGATCTAAAGGTTTACCTTCTCAACAAGGACAGTTTCTAGCTCACCAAATCCAAGAAAGGTCACTTGTGAAACCAAATATTACTAGTTCAAGAGGTCAAAATGCAAGAATCCAAAGTGTAAACAAGCTTCTAATAGCGGAGTAAGTGACCTAATCTGATCTGGATCAACCCAGGAAGACTGAAAATGAAAGGATAGAAAAAATGAGCAAGTTGACAGTTTGACACTTAAGAATGCAGATTTGTTGATCGTTTTGGTGTTTGTCTTAATTTTTGGGTGTATGTTTTGATCTTTCACTCACGCAAGATACATCAACCAGATTGTTTATTGTAAAAGAAATAGTCACATCATAACTTAGGTAAGCCAGGACAATATCTATTAAATTCCCACTTGAATCAAATTTCAGCCACGCTTACTCATAGAGGACAACTTAGAAGCTTGGAGGCATGGGCTCCTCTTTACATGTGCACTCACTTCTCAGGCACACCAAGATTCGAATCCCAAGGGAATCACTTCCCAAAGGAATGTTGTCTCTACTAAGAGCTGTGAAAATGTGGGACATCTTAGTTAGTCTTTGACCTTCCGTGCCAATAGATAGAGGGTTTTTGGTCACTAAAACAAAATTTATAGTCAAGGCATCTGTTCAGGTGGTTGTGATCAAGTTATTTTCCTAATTAAGAGGGCTCTCCCAATCCTTTCAAAGAAAGGTTTTCACCTTAACAATGTAGGGACTTGAATGCACTACTAGGGTAATAGAGGGGATTTTGGTTGCCACAACAAATTCACACATGTCCACTATGAGACTAATCACAATGGCATTTTTTATATACCAGTTTGGAAGGGCTTGGCTTTACCCTGTTATCAGTTGGGAAACCCACTCTCACTGGCTCTATTAAAGCATTCAGGAGGTAGCCACGCTAAAAGAATTATATGAGTTTCTCTTACACCAGAGATCCACAAAGGTGAGGGTAGAGGATACATTCATATAATTCTTAGAATTACAATCTAAAAGACATTTCAAACACATAAAAAAATGAAAATAATGTTTCTGGATTTCTGATCATCCCAAAAGGGCGAGAGCATAGTTTCCTGACATTATTGTCATTCCTAAAAATACCAAATAGAAGTTTATTTTAGAAGTCTTGCATGTGGGTTCTTATTTTAATAAAACAAAACAAAATGCAAGAACAATGTTTAGAGCGCTATCGATCAAGGCAACTTGCAAGATGCTTTGTTAGTAGTCTTTGTTTGAGTCTTCTTTTTCAACGTCCTACAAACCACTGTTAGGTTGTAATCAAAGATAAACATCAAGAACAACAAAACAAAAGAATTGTCAACATTATAAAAATTATAAATCTGATTGCATATTCAAAAATTAGATGAAAAATAAAGCACTTTAAAAAAAAATTCAATCAAAAATGTTACCGTATGAGCCCGTACGAGGCTTCGAAAGCTGCAAAATAGAGGATTAGACATGTATAGTGATGAAAACCTGTAATTTATGATAAATATGTGACTCAAGTCTATAAACTAAGAACAACCCATACATCTTCAGACAATTCTACCCAAAAAAAAAATACACTCAATTTAGACCTAAAATGAGCAAGATATGATCGTTTGAAGTTAGACTCCAATTTCAAAAACTCCAATGGTGAATGCAAAGTCTTTTCAAACCTTGCTGACATTAGCAGACTACGGCATTAAAATTGACGGGATGGGGGTCGCCACAGAAGGCCCTGATTTTGACGGTCATATGGTCGTCAAATTTAACATAGGAAAAATAATTGATTTTTGATTTTTCAATTTTTTTTTCAAAAATCTACCTCGAGCTTCGTGTAGGGATGATCCAAAATCTACCTTGATTTTTGTGCAATCTTGTTTGGGCAAAAATATTTGCCACAGATTTAACTTTCATCAAATATGGGCAAGTTTATAGCCCTTTTCACCTGAAATGGTGATTCGAGCACGATGGTGGGTCAGATTTGGCTCAAAATGAGAGCTTTAAAGACACTAAGAGAATAATAGATAGAAGATAGAAGGAATTTTTGAATGTGATGACAGAAATAGATGTTCTACCCCATGATGGGCACCAAAAATATGTGTTAAAAATGTGTCACACTTCTATGAGTCATTATATTCAAGATTACTCAAGAATGAGGTCTCAAATGGTGACTCATAGCTCCCTATTCATGGAGTGTAAGGGTTTGTAATGGAGGCCCTCAAATTGACCTAGTTTGTGCCCATACAAGTACACCATAAAATGAGAGATTCAAATAGGAAAAGCAAGAATGCTAGTCTCCATGATCATCAAGTATGCATGCAAATGAAAGTTATTCTATATGATAACAATGCAAGAAAGGAAATTAATCTATATGATAAAAATGCTTGATTATTCTATGAAAGGAAATACAAATACAAGATTAATCTATGAAAAGAAACATGAATCTAATCTAATATGCAAGTGAAAAATTAATCTAAATGGATTTCCATAGGGCATGAAAGAAGAAGACAAGAAGAAAGAAGTTGCAATATCCAAGCTCAAGTGCTCAAATTCTCCTCCAAAACTGCTCTCCAAACCTGCAGCATAACAATAGCATAAAAACTCTATATCTCTTATTTGATCCCTCCAAAATGAGAAGGAGAGGGCTCCTTATGAAGGAAAGTGTGGAGAGGAATGCATCCTCAAGAGAAATGTGGGATAAATCCTTAAAAAGGCAAGTAAGAGGAAAAAGCTCACCACTTAGAAATATGTGTGGAGAAAAAGGAGTTTTATTTATTTTTTCTTTGATTTATTTCCTTTCTCATCAAAAAGAGAGCTTTAAGTGGAGATTTTATTTATTTAATTAAAGAAGGATTTTATTTCAATTAAATAAGATTATTTTATTTAATTAAAATAGAAATTTTAATTAAATAAGATAATATTATTTAATTAAAAGAGATTTTAATTAAATAAGATAAGATCATTTAATTAAAAGATTTATTTTAATTAAATAAGATTATTTCATTTAATTAAAAGGGATGTTTTCTTTTAATTAAATAAGATTATTGATGAAATGATCAAACCTTAGGAAATATTGAAATAATTGAACTAATTACGATTTGATCAAGGAAATTGATTTGAATTGAAAATGTTGCAAAGCATTGGTTCAAAAAATTGATAAATTGATTTTGTCATTTGATAAATTGAAGAATGGGGGCCCATAGTCTAGGCGACCATTTTAGGGTGCATACATTCATTACTACTATAAATTTTACTTTTAATATTATATTTTCATACTATTAATATTATATTTTCAAAATATTAATATTAATATTATATTAATGTTAATATTATATTAATATTAATTTATTACATTAATATTAATACCTCTCTCTCTCTGTCTCTCTCTCTCCTAGGTATTATTATTATAATATAAATATTAATAAATAATTAATACTAATATTATACTATTATACAATAGAGAAATAAATAATAATAATATAATACTAATTTATATAATATAATACTAATATTTAAATAATTATATAATACTAATGCTATTACCATCTAATATTAATATTAAAAGAATAAAATTTATAATATATAACCTAAAAATATAAAATCATAAAATTGAGAAGAGCGTTGAAATCAAAATGTTGAATTTGGGCGGGAGTTATCAGAAATACGATTAGGCTTGGTATTTGCTTTGGGTTTTGGCTTTGCATTATCAAACATGGATGGTCAACCCAAATGACGTGCTCACCATATTGCATGTTATCTCCAGACTTGACCATGTAGTTGACGACCTTTTTTACCCAAAATTGATAAAACAAAAAAGGATTCTTAAAGACATTATCAGCTTTCCATCAATATAATTGTTGTGAGAATTAGAATTCAGTAAGTAATTATTACGTATTTTCTAATTGAGTTATCTCTAAAGTCCTTATTGATAGACTGATTGAAAAAAGAGTACAAGTTTCAAGTGGGTTAACCTTTTTGAAATCTAAAACATGCATCACATTCTATGCTTTACATACTATAAGAAAAAAAATTACAATTTTGTAAAGTTTAGAATTAGTTAAGGTGGTCAGACACGAGAGTTTTTTTTATTTTGAATAAGTTTTAACAAAAAATTCATAATTAATTATTTATTTGGTAAAACATTACACAAAAATATGTGTCACATCCGGGCATGAGTCTACTACTTATATCTAGAATCTTGTGATAATATATCATCATTTGATTGTGATTAAAATGGTCAGACATACACTTACTTTTTATCTTTTTCCTAAAATTTTTGTACTACTGCATTGAAATCTAAAATATTGAACAATTATATTACTTTTTTTAAGTCAAGGGCTAGTAGTTTAGAAACTACATTCAATGTCCTACAGATTCTGTTGTTACAACTTTTTGACATAAGGTTGATAAGATGTTCAACTTTTTACTTCAAGTTGACTAACCTTGATTTTTTGATTTTCCATTGCCACTTAAGACCATAGCTTTGTATACCGTGATCATGCACATTATATATATATATATATA
>MU227984.1:876816-901571 GCA_018584345.1 Thuja plicata | reverse complement strand
GAGTAATGCATGTGTTAATTAGAAAGAAGTTAGTTTGGATAGATGTTCTCTGAGATTGATCTAATAGAATGGAATGATAGAAAGGATTTTTTTTCTTTTTTGATAGATATGAATTGATAGAAAGGATAAGTGTCCCAAGTCGGTGCCCTTGTTTCCAATTTTTGTCATCATTGCATCTTTTTTTTTGTATTTTCTGAAAGTCGAAAGAGAGTCCAATGTATCCAGATCACATACCACCTAGATACCACCATGACCTCTTGATAGAAGGAGTAGAGAGATTGAATAGAAAGAGAACCTAGTGCACCCAAATATTGACCATCTAGGTTCACCTATGTTCCCTATTTGAAAAGAAAGAGAGCCAAAAGCACTCAGATATTGACCATGTAGATACCGCTCTGTCCTCTAAATTAACTAAACCAAAGAAACCAAGATAGAACTCCTATGTACCCAAAGTCCATGTGGATTACACCGTGAGCTCTTGATTCCAAAAAAGGGAAAGCCAAAGAAAACAAGATAGAACTCCTACGCCCCTAGAGTCCATCTGGATATCATCGTGAGCTCTTAATTGCAACATAAAGGGAAAGACCATAGAAACCAAG
The DNA here is from genome assembly GCA_018584345.1 of Thuja plicata. NCBI lineage: Eukaryota > Viridiplantae > Streptophyta > Pinopsida > Cupressales > Cupressaceae > Thuja > Thuja plicata. Next base: position 900,972 of record MU227984.1, on the reverse strand, counting down.
ATAGAAATCCAACACACTCAGAGTCCATCTGAATAGCACTGCGAGCTCTTGATTCTATAAACCAAACAAGAAAATAAAAGAGAAGGAATGTCCAATTATTTTCCAGTGTTAAGCTCAGATCATGGAACTACGTGGCTGCTAGATAAGTGACAACACCTACCACATTTATCCTAAATCATCATGGCCCTAAAATCAAAGTGAACATTTACAGACAACAATCAAAGAAAATAAGTCATGATATATCATAGCTACTCTCCTCACGTGGTGGATCCTGGAGTAGCATAAGAACACAACCGCGAAATACAAACTAACATCTAACCGATTGACTGACCTAGTCAATATTTTTGGATGGTTCCTCGATGCAGTTGGAGTCTCTTGATTGTCTCAACTCTTTGATAGGCTTGATTGGTTTGTTTGCTTGAGTGTGTCTAGTTTCAATAATAGATTACTCATATGAGACTGACCTGTCTGGTTTGAGCGTATCCATCACTATGTAAGATGATTAATATGATTTGATTGATTGATTGTGATCATGTTGGCAGCTGATCAAGCTATGTCAGATGGGCCCCGTGCTGGTTCAGAAAGCTCATGATTGGGACAATTGATAGATTGGCTTGGTCGCCAGTTGCTCGCTAATTGATTTGATAGATTGATAAAGCTGTGTCAGATGAGCCCAATGCTAATTTTTCAAAGCCCATGATTGTGACATTGATTGACTGGGCATGATTTCCCTTTTCTATCTTGATAACTGAGTTGGTTTTATTGCTTGGGATTTTTCAAATTTTTAAATGTTTTTGACGAAGATTGATTTTATCAAAAAATTTTGATCTTTTTAGGATTTTGATGTGTTTTCCAAATTTTTTGGATTTTTTTAGGACATTAGAATCACTCCCCAGTTTGGTGGACCAGTAATAACCATGGGTAAGTTCTTAGTGCTTAGAGGGGAATGTGCTTCTATATATAGCTTGGGTAGTCAGTCTTGCATTTGAAGTGTGTTCAAGCTTTTGGAGTTCATTGATGGTGAAGATGGATTTGATCACTTGGCATCTGTTTGCCAGGTTTTCAATAAGAGAGCGATTTTGTTTCTCTTTACTTTTTTTTGCTGTCGCCAAGGCGCCTGTTTGCCAGGTTTTCACCAAGGTAACATTTTGTGTTTTTTAATTTTTTTGGTTTTTTATGGATATGTAGATAGGTGCCTTAACCATAGAGACCTCAAGGGTAGAACCTCTTGAGATGCATGTTGTTGATGTATCCAGGGAGCTGATCTCCTTCTAGTGTTGCCACTATGAATGCCCCACTCTAAGTAGAGCTGAAAATGACAAATGGGCCTAGCTAGTTAGGCTCAGACTTTCTAGGTTTGACTCTTTCTGCGTGATTCTTTCTATTTTCCATGAGGACAAGGTCTCCTACCTCAAATTTTTGTGTCTTCACCTTCTTGTGATAGTTTCTTCTAAGGTGATTCTCATAGCCTTGTAAGTGGTTGAAGGCATGTTATCTTGTTTCATCTAGTAACTCCATTTCACTGAGCCTTGCTACTTTGTAGTCTTCATCTGTAATCAGGTTCTTCAAAGATATCCTTAGGGATGTGATTTCCACTTCGAGGGGTAATACTACCTCTGATCCATAGACTAGGGAGAAATGAGGGGCTCCTCTAGGTGTTCTCACACTAGTTCTATATACCCATAATGCAGGACTAAGCTGTAAATGTCAGTCTCATCCGGATTCATTCACTATTTTCTTCAAGATTTTAAAAATTGTTTTGTTTGTAGCTTCGGCTTGGCTATTCCTTTGAGGATAATAAAATGAAGATAACCCTTGTTTGATATGGAATTGTTCACATAGCTCTTCGACATCTTTATTTTGGAAAGGTGTACCATGATCTGTCAGAATAGTTTGAGGGATCCTGTATCGATAGATGATGTGGTTAAGTATGAACATTGATATCTACTTTCCGGTAATGTAAGTGAGGGGAATTGCTTCCACCCACTTAGTGAAGTACTTGATTGTTGTTATGATGTATTTATGTCCATTAGCTGAAGATGGTGTAATCTTGCCCACTAGGTCAAATCCCCATATAGAATTTTTTCAGATTGCCCCGAGTCTAGCAAGGCAAGGAAATTATGGATTGATGGATGAACTGGTAGATGGATGAAGGTCAAAGGTCTCTTAGTATGTCTTGAAGTTGTTTGGATGCCAAGGACTATCCACAAGATGAGAAAACATGTTTCTCTACAAGATAAGGGACTGGACATGACAAGATAAGATAAAGACATGGTGCATTGATTGGCATGTGGTTGACAAGAGTGGACATGTCAAGAGGATGCTGAAATCAAGACCAAGAGAGGGATTTGATAGGATAATGATAGGACATGGATAGGGAAAGCAAGATCAAGAATGGACAAGGGGAAGGGATATGGCTTCAAGACTGTGAAAAGATAGGAAATATGGACCATAGGGATGTGGACAACATGAAACATATGGGACATGTGATGCTTCTCGGGAGATCCCTAGCCTTGTCAAGATCAAAGTTGGAAAAATATGGATGCTGATAAGATAAGGGATATGAGGGATATAGGTTAATGGAAGAAATGAGGGATATGATATGATAGGAAAATATGGATGGAACATGCCCCCATGTATGGAATGCAAGAGGTTTGTAGATTACACATGATGCCTTTTTTCCTATTTTTCTTCATGGTACTTGCCCAATGTGCCTGTTTGCCAGGTTTTCACTAGTGGGTGAAAAAATTTCTCTTTTTTTTTTTCTTTTTTTTTTGACTTTTTTGGAAGATAATAGACTCATGATAGGAAATGGAGGAAGGAATTAAGCATCTTTCTATTCAGATTGTAACCTTATAATATGTGTTATAATAAACCATGGCTATTGAAGGTATGCTCAAAGATGTTGATAGTGTGATGGAAAAGGGGGATAAAATGGATGAAGTGGGATAGGGTAATGATTTATATGCAGGATTGGACAAGAGGATGGATGGAAGACTGGAATATATGTGTTGGATAATGGAGGGATTGAGAGAATAATTGATTTTGAGTGGATGGATATGTGGGAATGAACAACAGTGGCACACACTTTGAGGGATGATGGAGTGTTGGAGGAAAAAGAGATTTTGGATTTGATGGAAGAAAAGGAGATTTTGGACTTGATGGAGGAATGTTTATGAATTTTGGGACATAAGGACCCAAAATAGATTTGGAAGGTTGGTGTTTAAATGGATGGTTAGAAATTTTGGATGCCAACTTGGATTTTTCTTTGGGATASTGTGCTTYAAGAAGCTTCWTAGGAATCCACATGRATTTTAWTTTTTTAWTCTTTTGTGGGCCCTGAGAATGCATTGTTTCTATAAGATATTTAGGAACCCATATTGATTTTGAATTTTCTTTTTTCTCAAGGGGCCTTTTAGGCCTTTTGGACATTTCTTTTTCCTTTTGGATCATATTTTTATTTGTTTTTACATGTCGATTAGACTAGACATGTTGATCCTTGACTGTATGTGGATTTCTTGACTTATGGAACTTATGTTTGGCATCCAAATTGCTTGAAAGGGGAATGTGATTCATGAATGGATAATAATGGTATTGAGACTTTTTGGATGGGTGGAAGGTTGTCCAAGATGTGTGCCTTTTCTGACCTTGATTTAGTAAAGGAGAAGTGGATTGTGAACTATTGGATGGAGGAATATATGGACCTAAGATGGATGGAAGGGGTGAAGGGGATGGTATATGTTTGGATTTGGATTTGGAAGGGGTACCAACATCTTGAGAATGTGTTTTATTATGGAGGCCATGAATATTAGAATTTTCTTTGATATAAAAGGGTTTTAATTTACTTTGTTCATGGAGGTCAAACCCTTTGACTTGATAATGCTTTCTTTGACCAATAGGATACTTTCTAAAAGATGCGAGTCCATTTTGAGGTGGATATGATATGGAAGAAACAATAGGATCATGAAGTGGACCAGAATGGATGGAAGTAGAGGAATCCGTTTGAAATGCATGGGGTTCATGAACAACATGCATAAACATGTTGGGGCCATGAGGGGGATCAAGATGAATGATAGGATCTTGTGATGGAATAGAAGTAGTGACAAGATTATTTGGTAGGATATGATCTTGTGGAGAAGATGGAGGATTAGGACATGGAGATGAAGGAATCATAGGATCATGAGGAGTATCTAGAGGGATGATGGGATCTTGTGGTGGAGATGAAGGTGAAGGGATACTTTGATCTTGACTTGGAAGAGGACCATCAGACTCCATTTTAGGGGTGATTTTATCTTGACTGTGAATGGAATCCTTCAAAGAAATGGAAAGGATGTCATGATCTTGCTTAGGAATAGGAATTAGAAGGTCCATAAGACTTGGAAGGAAAAAAATTTCTTGGGATGGAAGGGGATCAACTTGGATATGATTGTCAAGGATAGTGGAATCTTAATGAGTTTCTAGAAGTATAAGATCTTGGTCAAAAAATACACAGGTTTGGTCATTCTTGGGATCTTGATCTTGATTATCTTTAGGACTTGTTTCTTCATGCTTTGCATCATCCTCTTGACATAGGGTATAAATTGGAATATGTATGGTAGATTCTTGGAAGGGTTCAATGTTTTGACATGAGGGAGAAGGATTTTGAATGGGACTCTGTCAAGTGGGTTCGTCTAGGAATGGAGCATATTGTGGCATTGGATCTAGGATATCTGAGTCGTAAGAGGGATTAACATTGAAATATATTGTGGATAGCCCTTGGGAGGTCTCATCACTAGATATATCATTTGATAGGAATGGAAAATCTTTCTCTTGTGACTCTTTAGGGAATGAAGGACTAATGGGAAGCATGGAGGCTTTTTGTGGGATAAATTCTTCATAGGAGATAGATGTGTCAATAATGTTATTGTTTTGGAATGGACCGTTTCTAGACATGGGAAGATGATTTTGATCTTGCTTAATAATAGAATGATGTCTATGAACCAGTTTTTTGATTAAACTCTTGAAAGGTTTAGATTGGTCTCCCAAGGATGACATATTTTCAATTGTGTTTATTTGGGAAATCATCAGTGGTGGATTTGAGGAAATAAGAGAACATTCATTGACTTGTGATGTGATCTGATACATATGGTCAATAGGGTAGGGATACAAGTCCTCTATAGTGTAATACTTTGGTTGAATTTGACTTTGAAGATCATCTAGCTGATTTTGCATGTCTTGCACTTGTTGCATGAGGATATTAGTTTTCCATTGTTCGTGTGCCAACTCAGGGAAACTTTCTGAATAGACAAGAGGGTTGTTGTCATCATAGTAGTTGGGTTCTTGTTCTTCTTCGTATGAGGGAAAAGGGTTATCATCTTTCTCTTTTTCCCAAAGGGGAAATTGGTTGATATAGGACTCATCAGGTTGTGTCCCTTGAGTAAGAACATAGGACCTCATCCTTGGGACTTGATATTGATTTCCCAACACATGATTTTGAAATGGGGGCACATGAGTGGCCCATGGTGGGTTTTTATGAGTGGCCCATGATTGGGAATGTTGTTGTTGTTGAAACTATGGTTGATACTGCTGGGGTTGATATTGTTGCTGTTGAAGCTGGGTTTGTGGTTGCTGCTGAGGTTGAAATTGTGGTAATTGAAGCTGGGGTTGTTGTTTTTGAGGTTGGAATTATTGCAACTGAAGCTAGGGTTGTTGTTGATGAGGCTAGATTGGTTTTTGAATGGGCAAAGGTGTAGCCTTGGGGGGAATTGACTGTAAGTTGTACCTATAGAGATGGATCCATGTGGGCATGGAATGTTGATCCCAAGTCTAGTATGAGTTGACTGCTGCAGTGACATAGTTTCAGAATAGTTGATGTTTGGTGTGATGGAAGGCATAGCTTGAGAGCTTGATTGCCCCGGCCATGTGACCGAAGGTGGGAGCATACTAGTAACCATAGGTGCACTCAGTTGTGAGCCTGTCATACTTTGAGTGAAAGATGTATTGGCTTGGTTTGTGCCATTGGTTTGACTGGGCATCATTTGTGTTAATGTGGGTAATACCAATGGTGGGAACATTTGAGAGACCACCAGCAGTATCTGAGGAGGCTGAGTAGTGTTTTGACCTGCAAGAGGGTTTTTGGGCCATATGGTTGATACACTAAATTCAGTGGGGAGTTTGACTCCCTTCTTTATCAGCATGGCTAAGAAGCATTCAGGATTCCTCTCTACAACAATGTCAACTACTTATGTGGAATAAGCATCTTTCTTTATATCCTCTAGTTCCTCTTCTATGACATTTTGGAAAAGAGATGCCCCATGGGGTTGTTCAAGGAACAGAGTAGAACTGGTATTTATGAAAGGATCATTCTCTTGCTCTGTTTCCTAAGTGGGGACTCAGTTGATATATGACTCATCAGGTTTTTTTCTAGCCTTAGACCTTGTGTAAGATCCTCCATGAGGTGTTTGAGACATAGTGTGGTCCAGATTTTGTAACTAAAACAAGTGATATAAAGCAAACAAAGAATAATATCCTTTTTAAGGAAGTTCAACTTATGTTTTGGACAAGGGTAATTCTAAGGATAGATTTGATATATCTTGATCTCAAAGTGGTGATGATGTAAAAAGATAAGTTTTCTCAACCTTTGCCTTGGACAAAGTCACTTTGATAAATATGATGATGTTTGATATGATGAGATCAAGGTATTTTGAGTCTGAGCTTTTGAACTAACAATGTTTTTGACAATAATTGTTCTTTTCACAGAAGGGATGATCTTTAATGTTTAGAGATTCACACAATGTTCTTCACATTTTCCTGGGATAGACACTAGTTTTGGACACCAAATGAAGATTTCTCTCAAGGTTTTTAGGTTAAAAACAAGTGTAAAATATCTCTAGTCAAGTGTGGAAAAACTCCATCGATTACGGCAAAGTGTATGGTCAATTGCAGTACATTATCACCGATTGCGGTAATAAACAAGTCGATTGTAGAAATAAACAAGTTAACTGTGGTAGAATTCCTTCAATTGTGGCACAATGCAGGCAATTACTGTAAATGAGAAACAGTCTCAAAAAAGACTAAAAGATGGGTATCACTGCTTGACAATTTTGATATTTTTGGAACAATGCTTCTGATTTGCAAGATAGTTGATGTTGACAACCCTAGACGTTTTGACTCATTTCAAGACAGTTTGGATGTTTTGTTTTCATTTTCATAAACTGATCAAAGAAACAAGCACGACCGACACTGTGTTTTGAAGAATGAAGACTGATAATGTGTATGTTCTACAACTTTTTCAAGTTGCAAGGTTATCATGAGGTCTCAACAGTGAATAGTCAAATTAATCTAGGTCAATGACTTCATAATACAATGTTATAGGCCCAATTCTTGAATGTATGTTAGCTCACACAACAATTGTCACACTACTAGGACACAAAGGTCCACGACGTAGGTGCCTTTTTTTTTTGTTTCCAGGTATTATTGCCATGGAGTGAAGATATCTTTAACTACACAAATACCATGGGACGTATATGTTGGGAATCTTGGGGGAAAATTATGCAACCCCTTGTACTATAATAAGGCACATGTTTGGAGGTAAATCAGGTTAGCCTCTAATTAACAAGGTTTTAGTAAGGGTCTGTGGTGTCTACCCAATCGGTTTGTAAGTGTGTGAATCACTTAAGAGCCTATTTGATCATGTTGGCTCCTTAGGGATATTCACCTGATCCATACTATCACCAGCACACGTTGCCTGAGCTTGGCTAGATAAGATAGAAATTTTGGTTCGTGCCTTGTTTATATACCGATCGGAAGGATTACCAATTTAAGTTCATTCTCTGAGGAAGAAGCACATTCCCTAGACAGGCCTTTCTAAAAAAGTATAAAGGTTTCTAATCTAACAGTTTGTGCAAGTGCACCCAAAAATCAAGACATAAGGTAAATCGATTAAGCTCAAAAGTTTGAAATGTGAACTAAGCTACACCACCATACAAGCACAAGTGTTCAATTTTAAGCCCAAAAGTAGGTGTTGATTGCTTGTTCAATTTTAATGCACCAATTTGAGAGATTTTTTGGCTTGTTCAATTTTAGTTCCCATGTCAATTTTAAGCCCAAATCTTAAATGTGAGATGTGAGATGTTTGACAAACACTGTTCTTTTTAAACCCAAATCGATAAGTGAATTCCTTTTAGTTTTCTTTGTTTAAACAAGTTATTATCAAAAGGATTTTTTCAAAATGAGAGTATATGCAACTTTAAAACAATGAATGATACTAACCAACAACTTACCCTTCCTATTCATGAGAACTCGTCTTCCTGCAGAAAAAATAAAGAAAGTATCAGATTTTTAGATTGCAAGATAAAGAATTTTGGCCCTGATAAGTAGTTTTGCAGGTGATTATGGTAATGCACAGGCAATTGTGGTAAATAACAGGCGATTGAGGCCTAAAAATATCAATTGCAGAAAAACACTTTCACTTGCGGTAAAGCACAATCAGTTGAGGTTAGGATCGGTCAATTGCAAACTGGATCTGTCAATTACGGTATAATTCTTCTGATTGCGGTACCAGTGGATCAATTGTGGCAAACTGTAGAAAAGATAGAGACCCAGAAGATGACAAAAAAGAAATGCAGAAACCTACAATCGCTTGCAGTATTAAACCAGTTGATTGCGGCACAATTTTGTCAAGTGCGGCAAAATACCAACAATTGTGAAATAACACAGATATCAAAAAAAATACAAATTTTTAGATTTGTGACTATACGACCGTGGTTGATCAATTCTATTTGTCATCTGCAAGAGATAATTGAGCTATTTGATTCACGTCGGGTTCACTAAAATGTACACCTCCTCTTTCATGATTCGTGGTTCCCAAGCTTTCCAAAGGTGAGGGTTAGTAGCAAAGGTTTTACAAATGATATAAATCCAATACACAAAGACTACTAAAAAAATAATTTGAAATGTAACCAATAAAATGTACAAGCACAAAAAAGGAAAACAAATAAATGCAAACCCCGAAGCGCTTGAAGCTTCTATTATCTCTCTCTACTCCTTCCAAAACACTATTTTTGATGCTCAATATTGGTGTGGGAAGGGTCTATGACTTGAGAAGCGTCGAGAATTTGCTAATTGAAATGTGTGTATGATTGCAAGATGACTTGAATGCTAGAACCAAACTAACATAGTAATGGCGCATGAGAGCTTGAAATCTTGGATCCTTCAAATGGTTATGAGGGGTTTATTATATAGGAGTTGGTGATGATATGAACAGTTGAGATCAATCCCAGAGATAGGGAGATGAACAGTTGAGATTAAAAGGAACTTGAGAAGTCATCAGTAAACTCCACCTCTTCATTTGGTAAAGAGGAGATAGAGTTTGGTTGACTGAAGAGCTAATGGTGAGTTACCTTTTTGAACTGAAGAGGTGGGTGAAGTTACCCATGTGGACTGGAGAGATGGGTGGAGTAACCCATGTGATCTGATTGCAGTTATCTCTTTGAAGATAAATGAATATTTAATTGGAAGGATTTAATTAGTAAGTTTAAATATTTGAATTTAAACTATAGGAAATTGAATTTAATTAATTAATTAATGGTAATTAATCAATTAAGGCTCATTAAATAAATAAAATTAATTATTTAATTAATTTTGGGAATTAGATTAGATGATTTGGGGAATGAATTTAGAGTTAAATAGGTGATTAATTAATGATTAAAAAACCATTAATTAATAGATGAAAATTAATTTTTTTAATGTAAAGTTGCAAGCCTCTCCATTTTTGGGTGTCTACATTACCTTATAAGCCATGTCCCTGTCACAACAACAGATCCTATTGGGTACTCAATACCCTCTCCATCAATGACTATAGTTATCAATTTATTTTTTCCCTCAATACAATGACAGAAAAAGTAATCAGTACCTCCCTCATTGTTCTCATCTACTACAACTACATATACATGACCTGCAATTTATAGAGGGATAATTTAACACCCTAAACACTTACGAAATTGAGAAATTGAGAAATAAATTGATAAATAAACTGGTTCAACTAGGTCAGATATGTGATCAAAATCTGTTGATGCTTCAAACAGGCTTAATTGTAGTGCTCTAGGAATTTGATATGTATCAAGTGGTTGCAAAGGTGTATAAGACCATTCGTCAACCAACTCTTTTGATTTGAATTCCTCCCACGCAAAATTCATACAAGAAAAGCAAAAACATACCATTAATCTAGTATAAATACCCAATGATTCTGCATTTGAACTTCTAAATAAGTGCATGTCACTTGATCCTATAAGTGTACAACAATCTAGATAGTTTCCAATGTTAGACTCGTTTATCAACCAAAAAAATCTATTACCTTCATTACTTTTTCCCATCATAGAGTTGCACTATCGCATAATTGTTTGTGCATTTATTAACTCTACACCACCTTCATACTTCAATTCCTCTCTACAAGAGCTCTTTTTACACATGCACCTGCACCATCATGCTCGCCTTTTCCAAGCCCCACTTCTGTGAAATTCCAAAAATGTTGAATGCCACTTGTCACGTGCATCCTACTCAACCAATAGAACATCCTTGCATTCTTGAATTTTGAGATGCAATTATCTAACCATATTATGTGTTGGTTGTACTCAATACCTCTTTCCCTTAAATTATCATAGAAAACTTTCAAGAAACCTTGCACAAAATCTGATGAATGTGTGCGATCATCACTAATGTAGAAGTGATACTCTCTTAAAACCTTTCTATTTGTGGTTGTGCTATCATGTTCATGCAAGAATACTATATGTACAAAGATCATCACTTGTATAGAATGGTAATACACTACTTGCACTTCATTCTGAGGTTTAAGTGTATAATTCTCAGCAAAATCAACAATGGAGACAATAGTACCAAGGGGAAAAGTGTGCTTACATATCTTGAATTTCTCATTCAACCACCTCGCTCTATGTGAATGACATATATACTGATAAACTAGTTTCTCTTTAAATATCTTCATAAAATCAGCTACGCATATATCATTTTTCCCTAACTCACACCTCTTAAGTTCTTTTCCATCTTTTAGACCATAAGTTATTGTCTTTTATTTTCCAAAAGAAACTAGTGTATTTCCAATCTCATTTGTGCTCTCTAGATGGTGACATATCTGCAACTTTCTCATACCACCACATGCACTACAATATCCATTCATACACATCATCTTATAATAAATACAACCATCATCTCAATTTCATAATACACTTGACATAAAATCTCTTGATGACGTAGGAGGTGCTTGAAGACCACATTCCTGCAAAATAGTGTTAGTGTGCAAAGTGAAACAAACATGATGATATATATCATAATGCATGGAAAATTCAAAATGTACCCTACAACAACATGTAGTGCATGCATGATTAATCTTGACGTAAAAGGGTTTTGTCATTTCAAAAAATCTTTGACTAATTTTAATTTGAGGAAACCTTTGGAGGAATCTTTCATAAAATTGTGTGTGTCATATTCAAAAAGTGTTTTCGATGTGGCATAGGATTTGTAGATCTGATTCTCCTCCTAAAAATGTCTCTTTGGTTGGGTGAAACCCTTGTGTTGTCATGATCAAACTTTTCAATTAATGATCTTAATGCATCAACGACAACCTTGTCCTTGCGTGGGAGTCTACTCGAGAATGACCAAAGAGAATTAGTGTTTGGATCCTCAATTTTGTCTTGCCTTTGTAAGGCTCTTCGTAATGTTGATCTACCTATCCTTCATGACTTATTTGTTTTTTCTTACTATATGAGATTTTTTCATTTCCTTTCCCATTATAGTTGATGTGAGGACACGTTGAGTAACATTAGCATCTTTACTGCATGATTTTGAACCAATAGCTTTGTATACATTAAATAGATTCCTCACAATGCTTCTCTCAATACTATTTTAAGATGTTCTCAACCCCACAATTGTCATTGTCTCTCTAAATTTCAGATTCTTAATCATTTCAACAACTACTTGACATCTCCCACTTTGATTTAATTTTTCAAAATCGTTATTCCAAATCTTTTTAACAATTCTTATACAATTTCTTTCCGACATTTTATCATGCATTGACCTCAAAATATTTTCATCAATGTCAATTAGAAACTATGGTTTTCTACGAATTATTCTAGGAGGTGTTAACATAGTTGCATGCTCTACATTTCCATTAGATGAATTAGGTGCATTTATCCCCATCAATTCAATTGTTGTATGTTGATGGTTTTCATTTTCATTATGTGCATTTTTTTCATTAATGACATCGAATTGAAATTGTGCATTTGTCACATTAACATTAACATTTTCATCACTTACATTGCTTGCATTTGATGATGTACCTTGTTGTGTTCTCCTCATGCACTCCCTTTGTCTTTCCTTTTCTGTCTCTCGTTTTTCAATTTTTCCTCTTTTGTTATTTCCCATTGTTCATATTGAATGGACCCTATGAATAATATCATCAACATAGAATAACATGTGAACATCAAATACAAAAAAAAAGAACAAATTAACCATTTTCTTGAAATGAGAACTTGCAATGATAAAATAACATTAAAAACACAAACTTCAATTATTGCAAAGAAAAACATACAAAAAAAGTGCAAACTTGTCTATTCGTGGCGTAAAACAACAAAAAAATAGTTGTGGGACCTCTAAACAACTTGGAATGACTATTTTAAGACCGTTGAACCAAAAAAAGCTCCTTATTCCATAGAACACGATCGGGTTATGAGAACATAATGGCTATGTGTTCCTAATTACTTATAACCCAATAGGTTTATGAGAACATAACGACTCCATGATCCTAGTTACTCAAAACCCGATCGGGTTCAGAAAAATAAGAACAAAGGAGGATTGAGAGCAATAGAGAGAGAGTAGAGAGAGAGAGAGAGAGAGAGAGAGAGAGAGAGAGAGAGAGAGAGAGAGAGAATTTACACAAAGCTTATAGGGAGTGTGTAAAGAAAATTAGAGGGAGTTACAAGAAAAATTGGGAGTTTGTTGAGCAGAAAGGGTCCTCTAATTTCTAGGTTTGTAACTCTGTTGAATATGTGGGGATGAGAGGAGGTAAAGATGGTGTAGAATTTGGTCTTTCATTCAATATTCTTTTTATACAGCAGTTAGCTTATCTAGAAGCCAAAACAGCTCAGCTTAAATGTAATTTTGATTGGAAATAAGTCTGCAAATATGATTCTGTTGATGATAGTCAAGAGGTAGCCATTAATCATGGACTCACCAAAAAATTAGCCATTATTCAGGGACTACCTGGCACTGGAAAAACATTTACCGTGTTGCAAATTGTAAAGGATTTGTTTCATAAGATTTCAAATTCCTCTGGTCCCATTCTCATAGTGTGCTTTACTAACAGAGCTCTAGATCAATTTTTGGAGGGAATATATGAATACAAGAAAAGTATAGCAAGGTCAGGATCTAGAACTCAGAGCTCAATTCTTAGCAAATGTGCTCTTGACCAGGGATAAGAGAGAAATATCATATTGTTTTCTTTGGTAAGAAACATTGAATTCCTAATTTGAATGTAAAAACATAAGAAAATATAGGATTTCTTAACATTCCAAACAGAACTTGTGTTTCCCTTTCCAGGGCTAGAATTGGTATGTATATCTTTCGAAATGCCAAGCTAGTCTTAGAAAATTCTCCAATGTGGAGTGATATCATAAAGCATTTTACAGATAATGGGTATGTTGGTAATGGAATACCACTATATTGTCCTAAACATCTAGATGATGTTGGACATGTTGTTACAAAATGTCATGATTTAAGGAGGTATGGCGATGGAAGTATGAGCTTTTGTACTAGGAACTACAAAGAAAAATTAATTTGTTCTCATCTTTGTACCAGGAAATGGCATCATGGAGGACATGTGAGAATTGGATTTGCAAGGCCCGATGCATATGAAGAAGTTTGAGCTTTGTGGAGATGTCATCAGGAAGGTCTATCATGAAACTTCCTATGACCCCTTTCGACACATTGGAAGGTCTGTGTGTATTTTCTTATTCCTACTACTTGAATTGTTACCAATTTGTGCCTCCTAAATATTGTGAATATTACCATACATGTCTTTTATACGAACTTCACGGGGTGAAGGAAGAAAACAAACTACTCTCTCTCTCTCTCTCTCTCTCTCTCTCTCTCTCTCTCTCTCTCTCTCTCTCTCTCTCTCTCTCTCTTTGGTTATGGATAATAAAATGAATAGTTTTTACTTCTTCAAAACCTGATCAAGTTTTGAAGTACTTTTTTCTTTTCAGAACTCGATCGGGTTTCGAAGTAGTTTTTTTCTTTTCAGAACCCGATCGGGTTTTGAAGTACTTTTGTCTTTTTAGAACCCAATCAGGTTATTTGAAATTAAGAAACGCGATCGGGTTATGGCTCGGGAAGAGGCTTGAAAAATGTCCCGAAGGCTTGGAGGCTCATTTTCCCTCCATTTTTGTTCTTTTAGATGTTTTTTATCTTGTAAGATGATTTCTCAACTTTATCTTTATCAGGTTTACAATTTGTCAACTGGGTAGCTTTATAATTTTCACCATAATCTCATACGTCTTCTTAACTTTCTAACCATAAATTTTTTTCTATTTTTGGACAACATTAGCATAGTAAACTTTAATTTTATTTACCACTATCTTGATTGTACTCACAGACATATGTCTACCATTTTTTTAATAACTTTTGAAATACTTAATCAAATTAAAAATAAATTATATATTATTGTTCTACACTTGATTCTATACACTTTTTAAAAAAAAAGTTTTCATTTTCAATTATTTTGATGCAAGTTATGCCCAACACACGAATAGGTACCAAATTTTTAGGATGTGACCACTTCAAAAAATCATAGAAAAAAAATACTCATCAGAAAATTACAAAAAAAACACAACTTCTAGATCTCACTCATAGGGCCCGTTTGTTTCGTGGAATTTGTGCATGCTGGAATTTTCAATTCTAGAATTGAATCCATTCTAGCAATTGTGCTATTCTCAAAATGAATTCTAAAATATAGGCTTGTCCTGTTTGGTTCACCTAGAAGATGATTGAGAAGATGCCAATTTTGTGTTTGGTTCTGTACAACTAGAATTGGAATTGGAATTTTGTTTTTGCACACATACACATATACACACACACATGTGTGTATATGCACACACATATATATATACACACATATGTGTTTATATATACATATATATACACACATATGTGTATATATATACATATATATACACATTTGTATATATACACATACACATGTGTGTATATATACACACATACACACATATATATATACACACATGTGTGTATATATACACATACACATGTGTACATATACACACATATGTATATATATACACACATGTGTATATATACATATGTGTATATATACATATGTGTATATATACACATATACATATGTGTATATACACACATGTGTATATATACACACATGTCTATATATACAAACATGTGTATATATATACACATGTATATATATACACATACATGTATGTATATACACATGTATACACATATACACACATGTGTGTATACACATATATACACACATATATATCTTGTGATCTTTTGCTAGAGCTTTGAAACTCTCTTCCAAGCACACAAGCTCTGATACCAATTATTAGATAACTGAGAGGGGGGGTGAATCAGTGGACTTAAAAATTAATCAAAAAATCCAACCAAAACTTATATCCAAAATATAATACCTCTAGTTATCTTCATTCCTACAAGATGTATGCATTGTGTAAAACTAACATATATTGTTAGAAAAACTGAGAGGGGGGGTGAATCAGTGGCCTCAAAAATTAATCCAACAATCCAACCAAAACTTATATCCAAAATATAATAACTCTAGTTATCTTCCGTCCTACAAGATGTATGCCTTATGTAAAACTAACATATATATACTGCTCAGTGATTGTTTTGTTTATCTTTTACTAGGCTTTACTGAATAGCAGTTTATCTTTTCCTAGCCTTTACCGAATAGCAGTAAATAAACTTAGTGTTTACCCACCAATCTTATTTTAGTAATGTGTAAAGAAAAACATCAAAGAAATCAACCATATACACATTTGACACATGGATTTTTAATGTGGAAATCATGTTAAGGGAAAAAACACTTGGGACTAGTAACCCAAAACTTTCACTCTTCTGAAGTGAGCTCGGTGAAGAGCCAACCCTGTTAAAGGTTACAAACACACTGTTAAGTGTGACCGTGTTAGAGGATTTAAAACCATTGGTTATTCTTTTGACCTTAGGCATTCAATATGCTATCAACAAGAAGAAAAAAAATCATACTCTTGAGTATCTCAATACATTAAGAACTGTTAAATCCCACTTGGTTAAGAGATTTTATGAATCAATGGTTAAACTGAAACAGTAAATGATTTGTTCATTAATACAACTTTAACTTGCAGGTTTTCATATCTATTGTAAGTCTATAATACCTCTTTTGATCAATGTTCTATTCAATTCCTTTGCTCCCCTTCTTTTTGCTCGGTGAATGTTGTTGCTTCTTTGTTGCTCGGTGTCTATAGAATTATTGGCTCTATTCCTCAGCCTGTATGATCAGATCTGCATGAAGCCTTCTATCTTCACCGGAATTATATTTAGAATTTCTCTCTTGATAATGAATTACTTGTCTCTTTATATAGACATGATTTCACTGTTTCATCTTCTTGTCTTTCTTGTTTTTGATGTACATTCTTTCTTGATCCACAAATCTCACCATGCATTGCTTTAATCTTTAAATCTTTGCTTTAGTTTTATCCCATAGATTTCTCCTTGACAACTCTGAATAAAACTAGCTTTAAATCCTTATCTCAACTGGTCAATAAAAATAAATCAATCAATCAATTAACTCTATATATATCTCCTGTCAACTAAGTGTTTTGTCATTTCCTAACTCCAATTCTGATCGATGAATGATCTTTAGTTAGCTCAGTCATTGACTCCAGTTGTCCTCGAGCATCAACACTATCAGTCAGTGTTGTCTATCTGTTGGGTAATACTGTGAACTGCTCGTGGTTCACTTCGGTTATGCTCTGTGTTGCGGTGCTCAGTATACACTGTGACTACTCAGGGTTCTCTATATGTCGGTGTGCACTGTCCATTGGTGTTTACTATCACTCGATGTACACTAGATTTTTATGTTACCGATAACATAAAATTTATCTCTTTGGTTTCTTGAAGTCTATGACAATATGTATATGACCAATCAGATTATAGCAAGTTTACTTCAATGACAATACAATACCTTAACTGATTTAATGTCTTGCATTTGCTTTATGTAGCTCGGTGATCATCAACTTGTCAACTTCAAACATTCAATTAGTTATAGTTTGTCAATCTCTCCCTTTGGCATTGATGACAACATACTCTGAATAAAATATGAAATATGAAATATTTAAAACATACCATATCATACCAAACTTATTGTTTTATAAGTAATTCAAATATCTGACTCTCGGTAAGCTCTTCTAGCTTAGATTTGATTCTTGCAGAGTGTTATTCCTTTGTCATAGAATTTCTTCTCCCTTACCTGGATAGATATCTAGTGTGAAATTTCTCTAATTCTCTCCCTTGGATGGATGGTTATTTCTTTGAATCTTCCTCTGATGTTTTCTCTCCCTTTGATTGTTCCTCTTCTTGATGGATATTTATCTTCTCTCCCTTTAGATGATCATGATATATGTAGATATGGATATATCTCTCTCTTTAGATATTTCATATTATTGGATATCTCTCTCACTTTGACAACAATTCCAAGCTTAAATGTATCATTGAATATCCCTTTCCATCAACAATACAACTTTCTAGTAGCCAACAATTTCTTTGGTGTTCGGTGTAGGTGAGTACCTTCATGTACTGATATGACATTGAATTCCATACTTAGCTTGCATCAACATGTTTGATATTTTGATAATGTGTAGGTTGATGCTACCTTCTAGTCAACTTAGTGACCATTAGACAAGGGTCGGATCCCTAGTCTCTTCCTAAGGTACTCAAATGTATCTTTAGGCAGTGGCTTTGTGAATATGTCTGCTAATTGTTCTTTGGATTGTACATATTCCAGTATCACTTCTTTTTCTTGTACTTGTTCCCTCAAGTAATGATACTTAATAGCTATGTGCTTTGTTTTAGCATGCATCACAAGGTTCTTTGAAATGTTGATAGCACTAGTATTATCATAATAGATAATTACTGGTTCAAGAATTTCCATATTCGTACCTTTTAGTAATTGCTTGATCCATGCAATGTTAGAGAAATTTGTAGAAGTAGCCAAATATTCTTCTTCTGCAGTTGATTGAGATATGCATCCTTGCTTTTTACTTATCCATGTTACAAGTATGTCACCCATAAAGAATGTTCCTCCTGTTGTGCTCTTTCTATCATCTATGTTTCCAGTCTAATCAGCATCGGTATAGACTTGTAGCTCAAATTTTCCTTCTTTATTATACCACAACCCATAGTCTTTGGTATTCTTTAGATATCTCAGAATTATTTTAATAGAAGTAATGTGTGATTCCTTGGGATTAGCAGAGAATCTTGCAACTATACCAATTACATGTGTTATATCTGGTCTTTTATGTACAACAAACATTAGCTTGCCAATCATAGATCTGTATAAGGTTTGATTTACCTCGGTTGTATTTTCTTCCTTTGTCAATTTGCATCCAGTTTTCATAGGTGTTCCAACTGGTTTGGAGTCCTCCATTTTGAATATCTTCATAACTATTTTTATGTATTTGGATTGTGTGATGTAGATGCCTTCATTCTATTTTAGAATCTATAGACCAAGAAAAAATTTGATCTCTCCAAAGATTGACATTTCAAACTCTTTTCTCATTTCATTAGCAAATGATTTGCATAGCATGTCATTACTTCCAAATATGATATCATAAAAAAATATCTCAGCAATCATAATTTTGTCATCAGTATCTCCTTTCAAATATAGATTACTGTTATCACTTGTACTTATAAATTCAATACTAATGAGATAAGAGTGAAGTATTTCATACCATGCTCTTAGTGCTTGTTTCAATCCATACAAGGCTTTGTGTAGTCTAAAAACCATGTTCCTCTTGTTAGGATCAACAAACCCTTCTGGTTTTTCAATGTATACCTCTTCTTCAAAATTCCATTCAGAAATACAGATTTAACATCCATTTGGTATACTTTGAATCCTTTGAATGCATCATAAGCAATTATAAATCTTACTCCTAGTCTAGCAATGGGTGCAAAGGTTTCTCCATAGTCAATACCTTCTTCTTTTACATACCCTTTGCATACCAATATTGTTTTTTTCCTTGTGACTTCTCCATTCTCATTCAACTTGTTTCTGAATGTCCATTTGGTACTAAGCCATTTTTTGTCTCTCAGTCTAGGTACTAATGTCCATGTTCTGTTCTTCTCAATCTGTTCAATTTCTTCATTCATAGCACTAACCCATTCTTGATTCTCAAGTGCAGTATTATTAGATTTAGGCTCAAAATCACAAATAAAACATATAGTGTTTAGTGACTTACTTCTTGTTCTCATTCCATCTTTTTTGTCTCCTATGATCTGGTTCTATGGATGGTGTCTTCTGATGTACTTGGAAAGTACAAGTTGAAATATATGTTCCTCATTCTAATCATCATTTTGACCTTCATTTTCATCTTCATCTTCGCTTGGTTCAACATTGTGAGCATTTTCCTGATTCTTTGGTGTGTGTAGCCTGTTGCTCGGTTGCATTGTTCTGTCGCTCGGTAGTGATACACTATTGCTCGGGCAGAGTGTCAGGCTTGTCACTGTAGACAAATTTGTTGTAATCTTCTGGTTCCTTTATGCTTTCCTCTTCATTTTTCTAAGAAAATTCATCCACTTTAACATTTACACTTTCAATGATTTTGTTAGAGGATTTGTTAAGACATTTATAAGCTTTGCTTTTGGTATAATATCCTAGAAATATTCATTCATCACTTTTGGAGTCAAGTTTCCCATTTCTATCATCTTTCAATATATAACATTGACTTCCAAAAATTCTAAACTTACATTTGGTGTGTATCCATACCATAGCTCATAGGGTGTCTTATTGGTGTCTTTCTTCAATTGAACTCGGTTTAGTGTATAGACAGACGTACTTACAGCTTCTCTATAGAATGTTTGTGTAGTGTCTTTTTCAATCATCAGTGTTCTGACACAATCAACAATTGATCTATTTCTCCTTTTAGAAATCCCATTTTTCTATGGTGTTATCGGTGCTAAAATTTGTCTTGTAATTCTATGCTCATTACAAAAGTTAGTGAATTCATCAGAAATAAATTCTCCTCCTCTATCTGATCTTAAGCATTTTAGTTCTTTTCCACTTTGTTTTTCAACTATAGATTTATACCATTTGAACATATTTAATGCTTCTGATTTATCTTTTAAGAACATGACAATTATCATTCTACAATAGTCATCAACAAATAGAATGAAGTATCTATCACCATAATAGCTTATTGTTGTCATTGGTCAACATAAGTCAGTATGGACTAATTCTAGAATAGTATTAGATGTGTAGGTTTTTCTCTTGAAACTAGACTTTTTCATTTTACCTTTTTGATAATTCTTGCACATGACATGGTCAGGTTTTGACATGCTCGGTAAGCCTCTTATTTTTATTTTCTTTCTTATCCTAACCATGTTATCAAAATTCACATGAGATAACCTTTTATGCCATAAGGAAATGTCTTTATTTCTAGCCAATAGACAAGTGGTCTCAATCTTATCAAGATAGAATAGGTTAAATTTTGTTTATTCACCAGTACCGATCTTCCTTCCTGTTTCATTATAGATCTTTGCCTTTTTTTCTCAAATACAACTCGATGACTTGTGTTATTCAGCTGTGAAACACTCAATAGATTATAGTTAATTCCTTTCACATAATATAAATTTTTACATCTGATCAGATTATTCAACATGATGGTTCCTTTACCTTCAACTAGATAAGGTGAGTCATTACCCATCCTAACTAATCCACCATTATTCAAAAGTTTCAAACATTTCCTTATCTCCATTCATGTGGTGAGTGCAACCACTATCAATAATCTAGACATAATTTTTACTAGCCTTAGATATGAGTGCAGTTTCAACATACATTTCTTCTTCATCTCAATCATCATTCATAGCAACAAATACTACATGAATATCTTCATCAGACTCAGTGTCATATTTTTCATCTTTCTTCTCAACTAGGTAACAAGCCTTCTTTCCTTTGTCCTTGTAGTCTCGGTTATCTCTTCTGTCAGAGTGTCGATTGCTTCGTTAGTCTTGGCCATCACTTCTGTCAAACTTCTTTTCATAAGATCTGTCATTGTTTCTTTCATATTTTCTCTTGTTAGGGCATCTAGCAGCAAAGTGTCCAATTTCTTTGCAATTAAAACATACCAATAGTAATTACCTTTGTATATACCTTTGCCTCTATGCAATCTTCTAGCCATTAGTGCTTCAATTTCATCAAGTTCTTGTTCATCACTATCACTTTCATTATCATTTCTCATAGTGTGTTTGTGACTAGATTTTCTTATTTTCAAAGAAGATTTGAATGCAGACTCAATAGTTGGAAAGACATTGTTGTCATAGTTATTCTCTCAAATGAAATGAGTCTACCAATCAAACTATCTAGTGTAACATTGTTATTTTCTACTACTCTCATTTCTTGAATTGCAGATACTCTAATAGCATAAACAGGCAATAAGGTTCTCATAATTTTACTTACCATTGGTTCTTCCTCAATTACACCTCCTACTCCTCGGATAGCATTAACAACCTCTTTCATTCTGCTACTATACTAATTGATTTTTTCTCCGTCTTTCATTCTTACGTCATCAAAATTTCCACTTTAGCTTTCATCCTTAGCTCTTAGCACATTTTTATCTCCTCCATGTACTAGCTTGAGTTTGTCCCACATTTTCTTTGCAGTAGTGCATGATTTGACCTGTTCAAATTCAGCATTTGAGAGTGAAGAAGCAAGTTCTATCATCATAGAATTGTGTTCATGTTTCTCTCTCGATTGATCAACTGTCAGAAGTCCAGTAGATAAAAAAAAATCAGTATCCAAGTACTATGTGACATCATTTCCAATGCCTGATAGGTGGAATCGTATCCTGCTTTTCCATGATGCAAAGTTGTCTTTGTTCAACTTAGGCACATCCCTTTTACTTATCTTGTGATCTTTTGCTAGAGCTTTGAAACTCTCTTCCAAGCACACAAGCTCTGATACCAATTATTAGATAACTGAGAGGGGGGGTGATTCAGTGGCCTCAAAAATTAATCAAACAATCCAACCAAAACTTATATCCAAAATATACTACCTCTAGTTTTCTTCAATCCTATAAGATGTATGCCTTGTTTAAATCTAACATATATATATACTTCTTAGTGATTATTTTGTTTATCTTTTACTAAGATTTACCGAATAGAATTTTATCTTTTCCTAGCCTTTATCGAATAGAAGTAAATAAACTTATTGTTTACCGACCAATCCTATTTTAGTAATGTCTAAAGAAAAACATCAAAGCAATGAACCATATACACATAAATGACATATAAATTTTTAACGTGGAAACCCTATTAAGGTAAAAACCACTTGGGACCGGTATCCCAAAATTTTCACTCTTCTAAAGTGAACTCGGTGAAGAGCCAACCCTACTAAAGATTACAAACACATTGTTAAGTGCGACCTTGTTAGAGGATTTAAAACCATTGGTTATTCTTTTGACCTTAGGCATTCACTATGATGTCAAAAATAAAAACCTTTTGATACTCTTGAGTATCTCAATACATTAAGGCCTGTTAAATCCCACTCGGTTGAGGGATTTTCTAAATCAATGGTTAAACTGAAACAGTAAATGATCTGTTCATTAATACAACTTTAACTTGCAGATTTTTAGATCTATTATAAGTACAAAATACCTCTCTCGATAAATGTTTCAATTCAATTCATTTTCTCCCCTTCTTTCTTCTCAGTGAATGTTTTTGCTTCTCTGTTGCTCAGTGTCTAAAAAATTCTTGGCTCTGTTCCTCAGCCTGCATGATTAGATATGCATGAAGACTTCTATCTTCACCATAATTATATTCAGCATTCCTCTCTTGATAATGAATTACTTGTCTCTTTATATAGACATGATTTCACTGTTTCATCTTCTTGTCTTTCTTTCTTTTGACGTAGATTCTTTCTTGATCCACAAATATTGCCATGCATTGCTTTAAAATTTAAAGCTTTACTTTAGTTTTATCTCATAGATTTCTCCTTGACAACTGTAAATAAAACTAGCTTTAAATCCTTAGATCAACAGGTTGATCTAAAAAAAATCAATCAATGAGTTAACTCTATATATAGCTCCTACCATCTAAGTGTTTTATCATTTCCTAACTCCAGTTCTGATCGGTGAATGATATTTAGTTAGCTCAGTCATTAACTCTAGTTATCCTCGGGCATCAACACTATCCATTGGTGTTGTCTATCTGTTGGGAAACACTGTGAACTGCTCAGGGTTCACTTTAGTTATGCTCGGTGTTGCGGTACTCAGTATACACTTGACTGCTTGGGGTTCTCTATCCTTTGGTGTGCACTATCTGTCGGTGTTTACTGTCACTCAATGTACACTAGATTTTTATGTTTACCGATAACATAAACTTTATCTCTTTGGTTTCTTGAAGTCTACGACAATATGTATATGACCAATCAGATTATATCAAGTTGACAACAATGACAATACAATACATTAACTGGTTTAATGTCTTGTATTTACTTTCTCTAGCTCGGTGATCGTCAACTTGTCAACTTAAAACATTCAATCAGTTATGTGTGTGTGTGTGTGTGTGTGTGTGTGTGTGTACATATACATATACATACATATATATACATACACACACACGCATATATTTGTGTGTGTGTGTGTGTGTGATAGACAGAGGGAAATGTAACATTGGAAACCTATCACAAGAGAGACATGAACTTGGAATGGTGTGATGACTTCAATAACATCCCTAATAGGGTGCAAGCACAAAGTTGAGTGCCAATTCCGCGGAAGTCCGCGGCCAAAAAAAATTTGCAACCAGAAACGGGCACCCATTTTTTAAAAAACGGGTGCCCGTTATGGTTCGGGTGCCCGAGCCGTA
>MU227984.1:829692-845691 GCA_018584345.1 Thuja plicata | reverse complement strand
TTTAACCCTCTGTAATGTGCAGGAGAAGCTGTCTGATGGCAAGCTGGAAGCCAATGCGGATAACAGAGACCTTTTCCTGTTCCTGCAGGAAGAATGGGCGAGATCACTGCTATCTAAGCAGTTGGGAGGAAAAAATTAACTTGTTGGTTTATGATGTGCTACTTTTTTGTTAGACTGGATCCCCTGTTCCCCTGTTTTGTTTTGAGGGGTTTTGTTAAGTTTAATTGCTGCTCTTGGACTAGCCCTGCGTGGCTCTGGAACATTATTTTGATGATGGTTATGGCTTTTAGATACTTTAGTTTTTTACATTTACGCAGAATTGTTACCTTTATTTTTGATAGAGGTAAAAGCTTAGAAGCTGGTGTTAACAGTAAAATCTTGCTACTTACTTCGACTGTGCCATTAACCTGATGTTAATGTGCCTCCAGTCCCCTGTTCTATGGGCCAGCACCCTCTTGCTGCTTTAATCTATCAAAAACAATCCACAACATTCATGCACATTGACACAAATTTTTAACGTAGAAACCCTACTCAAAGAAAAACCACCTGGGACCGGTAACCCAAAATATTTCACTCTTCTGAAGTGAGCTCAGTTAAGAGCCAACCCTATTAAAGGTTACAATGCACACTGTTAAATGTAACCTGGTTAGAGGATTTAAACTAACAGTTCTCTCTTGACCATGCATTCACTATGAGGTCATCAAGAAAACACTCAACATTCATTAGAATGTCATAATAAGGATTGTCACATCCTACTCGGTTAAGAGATTTATCTGTAACAATGGTTAAACTAATACAATAATGATCTAATTTAAATACAACTCTGATTTGCAGATTTTGAGATCTATGTGTTGAAGAAAATTATTCAATTATGTATTGTCATTGATGTTACACATGTATATACACTTATGTAGTGATGATACACAAATGTCTACATTTAGACCGAGCACAGTTGGTGAATAGAATGAGTTGTTTTAGTGTTGACCGAGTTCAGTTGGGTATTAAATAAGTTTAGTGTTGACCGAGTCACTCGGGCATTTAATTCATGGTCTGGCATTCAGTGTCAACCTACTAACAGTGATTTACATTCTATAATTAATTGATAATATGAGGCCGACTGAAATGTGATTTATTCTTTAGAAGTATATTCAAGCAGACTTGATAGGGCTTATCATATATATGAAAGGTCAAGTTTGGATTGAACATGTGGAAGAGTGTGAAGAAGTTGAAGACAAGAAGAAGTGTAGAATTTTATGACATGAAGAGTGAAGGAAAAATCAGATAGGATTCTGATTGAGTACAGATCACTCGGAGCTGCAATAGAATATCTGATCAAAAAGGATCTAGTCATAATTAGAACAAAGATCTGAATCAGCAAAGACAATTGCTTACACATACAGGTCAATTCATTTTTACTCTCTAACAATTGTAGCAGTGATCTCAAATCTCTTAACAGAGTAGACTTAACGGTCCTTTTGTAAATCCTCTCACAAGGTAGCATTTCTATGTTGAAGTGTTGAAGACCTCTAACAAGGCCACTCCTCATAGGGTGATTAAATCCTTTAACAGGGTCACACCTAACAGTATGTTATTGTAACCTTTAACATGGTTGGCTCCTAACAGGGATCACTTCACAAGAGTGAAAAATAGTAACTAGTTACATTGGTGATTTTTCTCATATTTGGTTTCCACGTTAAATCTTTGTATCACCTGTGTATATATTATTTGTTTCATGCTTTATGTTTCTGCACTTAATCACTAGAATATAATTGCATTGAATATTATAAATATTGCTTTGACACCTAATTTACAGAAGAATATCTTAATTGATTGAGTAAGAGTGTTAAAATATTTAAGATATCTAAGGGACAAAGGATTTGTTTTGGAGTAACTGATTCACCCCTCCCCTCTCAAATACTTATCTCATTTCCAACACTATGCTAAGTACATAATACCTTTGATCAATTTGTTCAGTTCAGTTCATGTGACTCTTCATACTCTATTCTGCTTGGTAGATGCTCTTTCCTCTCTTGCTCGGTAATGTTTGTAGAAATGCTCGGTTCAATATTTGACCAATTTGATCAGTCATGCATAAAATTTTCATGTATGCGCATCAACATTGTCAGGTGATTCATAATGAATATCTTGTCTCTTATA
This sequence comes from Thuja plicata, assembly GCA_018584345.1. Taxonomy (NCBI): domain Eukaryota; kingdom Viridiplantae; phylum Streptophyta; class Pinopsida; order Cupressales; family Cupressaceae; genus Thuja; species Thuja plicata. Next base: position 843,534 of record MU227984.1, on the reverse strand, counting down.
TAAACATCATAGCTCATTTAGTTTCCATCCTTCAGATCTAGCCGCTTAATCTCCATCATTCATTTTCCTGCTTAAACCATCCTCGGCAGTTGTGTTAAAAACATGTTTCAATATTTTTCGTCTGATCTTCCTTGAAATTTAATAACCGTTAGATCTTCATAACAAACTTTGTCTTTTACCTCAAAATTAACAATTTCCATCTCAACATCTTAGTCGGTTTCAGTTTGATATAACTCCTCGGTCAATATCATGGTGTTTCGGTGATCCCTAGCTCAGTTAACATTGTGCTCGATATATACTATAGTCACTCGGTGTTCAATGTCTCTTTGTGTATACAGAACTCTTCATTTACCGACCACATAAACTTTGTTTGCTCCATATCTTCAATTCATAGAAGATGTTTGTTACCATTATGGTACTCAAATAAGTTGACATCAATGACAAAAATTAACTGATAATGTTTATCATCACATCTGCAACTCGGTTGAATATCAACAAGTGACTTCAAACATTAAATCGGTTGTAATTCATCAAAACATATCTTTAAAACTATTTAAAAAAATGATTTTATTAAAAAACATTTTTTAAGTCACAATAATTGACAATTATAATTTTTTAAATTAAAAAATTGCATTATGTATGAGCTTTGAGGGTTTTGGTCATCCATGGGACCATGTTTGGTAGGCGTTAGTTTTAGCCAAAAAAATTTCGGCCGAAATAGTTTCGGTCAAAAGTATTTTGGCCGAAACAATCTATGTGTCATCCCATGTAGTAGCCAAATAAGAAAAAAATGGAAAATTTCAGAACACGTCACTTTAGGATCTGAATTATCCATCAAAACTAAACTTGTTTTATAATCTAAAAATACCCTTTTGTAGAGCTCAGAGTCTAGATTATGGTCATATAATTTTTATAGTGTTTTGATTATATATAATACTAGGTATTTTAACATTTAAGAACACGCTCATTCAAAAAAAGGAAAAAAATAGAAAATTATGTCAGAAAAATTTAAAACTTATATTTAATACTAGAGGAGAAAGTCATATTCAAGAATATATAAATTTTTTGCTATATGGTGTAGATTTTCTAGGAAATATTAGACGGGAGATGAAAACTGTTAATTTCGGGTAACTCTGACTTTGAATAGTTATAAAACAAAAAATATATACCGAGAACCAATATTTCTTTTTTTAAGCACTGCCTATACATGTCATCTAAAACATATTCTAAAATTAGAAGAAAATAAGATTATTTGCATATATTATTTTGGTGGGAACTAGACCATAGATTTTCAGCATTTTTCAGAAATTAAAAAATGGACTTTAAAAATTAAAAAAATATGTCAATTCTTATTCAAAAAATATTTAAAAAATTATAGGCATAAACTACATCCAATTTTACACATTTCATTAGTTTACATTATTTTCAAATAATAAATACAAATACCACTTTTATGTCATTAAAGTTTAAGATTTTTGCATGTTGTGGACCTTTTCTTTTATAAAAGTGTGACACAGGTTTGTACTTTTACCCAATATACTTTCCCTTTTTTCCAGCACCTATGTTTGGAGCTCCATGGTTTTTTACAAATGAAACATAGTTTCTTCCTGCTTAGCTCATTTCTTGTCTCATAATCTACCTAAGGAGGAGAAATATTAGACTAGTCATCAATTTTTTGATTTGATTTCCAACTTTTGGAATTTACATTAGGATGTTGATAGGAAGTGGATGAAGTATCTAAGTCCATTGTCATTTTAATTATGTCTTGTAGGGTGTTTGGCTTAAGAACTTTCAATATCCCTTTGAATTTTTCATTCAAACCTTCAGTGAACAACATTACCTTCCTTTTCTCTAACATATCTACAACCTTAATTAAGATCCTCTGAAACTCATTCATGAAGGAATCTAATAAACAACTTTGTTTCAGTTGTGCCAATTCTCTGTAGAAGATTTCAATGTCCTTCTTGTCAAATTGAGAAATCAACTTAGTACTGAACTCTACATAATAATTAATCAATCCATGACCATGATGCCACCAATCGCATCCTTCCCCCTCTAAGTGCATAGTAGAAAATTTAATAGCCTATATTTCAATCATGGGTTTAAGTGTTAGGAAGGTGTCTAGCTTATGTATCCAAGAATGAGCAGTTATCTTACTACTTCCATCAAATGTACGAAGGGTCAAATTTTTTATAGTATGCTTCAGATCTTTATTATGAGTTTTAGGTCTTCTTACTTAACTTGTCCTTTTTATTTCTCTTCTCTTCCTCATATATTGTATGAATCTTATATCTACTTTTACATGATCTAGAAGTAAATCCCATTCATCATGCATAGTCATAATGTCATTAGGTATAGCCAATATTGCTTCAATGTTATTCTCCTCATCTTCATCATTACCATCAACAAAAGTAGGCATCAAAGGCCTATCAGAAAGGTGTGTGATAATTCTTCTATCTCATGGGGAACCAACTATGCTACCACCAACACAATGACTATGATGAGATCTTGTTGCACTTAACTGTTGTATAGCTACTTTAATTTCTTGAAGAACATTAGCCACTTGATCCTGTCCTATTTGAATTTCTCTTAGAATATATCTTACTTCTTTAGCTTCATCTTGTGGTGGACTATTATTCCTTCTATCACCCATACCCGCAACCTGTTCAACACTACTAGAAGAAGAACCAATCAAACTAGATACAGTTTTACCCTAGGTACTTGAAGTGGTTGTCAAATCTTGTGTAGTCTCTTTCTATAATACCTTAACTCTCAGTCACTTGGTGGCATCAATCTATAATATACCTAAACACTGAAAGGTCTGATGCTCTAATACCACTGTAATATCCCCTACTATTCCTCATCAAGTTTTTACAATTCCTCCTTCAAGCATTTCGTCAAACACTTGTCATGATGGTGTGATTATGGTTTTAGTTTCAAGAGGGAATGATGTTGTTTTTCTTATAAGGGAACATATTTGATAATAGAATAAATGAATTCACGTCACTTAACCTAAAAATAAACTATAATCATTAACTATTTAGACTAAGTAATAGCATAAGAATTTGAACAGAGCTTGTCTTCAATACTTATTATTCCAATGAAAAAAAATGATGTAAACATATATATAAAGATTTCTTCTACATCCTAACCTTTACCAATTCAAATATTTCAGCAGAGTATTGTTCTGAGGCTAATAATACACTTCAAATTGGAACAAGAAGATCTTCACTCTACTCCTATTCACTTACTGCTACAGCCGTAAATTCCAGAAACCTTTTTCGGCGATATAAGAGCACAAAGTTGTTTGTTGTGACCAGGGATGATGTCTATAGCTTTCCCCAATTCCAAAGAGTGTTAAACAAGAAGATAGCTTAAGCTCCAATATTATGTATTGCATCAATAACAACAACAGTGCCAATAAACCCACGTTGACCAGGTTCTATGTCTTTAAAAGATCAAGTGTTGTCGTTCAACCATTGATTACAATTATATTTCTCACTGCAATTATATTGCTTAGATAGACAATTAACAATCCCAGTTTATTTACCGTGATTAAAAAATAACTATCAAAAGACTAGTGTTGATTACAGATGCTTAGGAGATTGGATATGAGAAAAATGAGGAATAAACATCTTTTGTCGCCAGTAATATGTATCAACACCTTTCAATCATGAGGAAACGACATCTTTGTAGAGCAAGTTATTTAAGAGGAGACCAAATGATGGAGATGCCTGATGGTAATTATTGATCACACCATCAATAATATTTTCTATAGAAGTTTCTTTGAATCAAACTCCAGTCTAGATATACAACTATTACGATAACTGAAAGTGCTCAAGAAAATATTCTTTCCAGCAAGATTAAACTAATGTCTCTGTGAATTCCTAAAAGAAGATATATAAATCCATTTTTCCAAAAATATGGCTCACACAACCGTGTGTACTTGTCGATAGAATCTTTTGAAAACCAAGAGGGCCCGTTCTATATATTTCTTCCTCGCAACTATAGTCTAGTGTTAGAATATTTAAAATATTTAAGATTTCACAATAGTCGAAAAAATTCTCCAAAGTGTCGCTAGAAATATTGAAACTTTAGGCCAAAATTAGCTCTACTTATACTTTTAACATTAGCTAAATAAACCCACGAACCATAGATAATTCATGATATAATAAATTGGGTCCCATTGAGAAATTAATCTTAATTCTAAATATTTAATTGATCTTCAAATTTCCTTCATTCGTTGTCTTTCTCATAACAAATGAAACATAATAATCAAAATAATTTCACCATATCCTTCGCATAAGAAATGAAAACAAATATTAGTGTCCCTTAAATAATTCAACACAATTTCAAAATTTCAACCCAGGCACATACTCGATCATGAATTTGCCACTTTGAGAAGAACTAGGTTTTTGTCCAGTTCTTTAATCAATTACTCAAGCTTTTCATCTCCAAAAACATCTAGCTAATGCAAATACATCTGACAAATTTATCAAATCAAAATAACATCTGAAGATCTTCTCCATAATCATCTCCTTCAACACTTAAAGCATTCTCCAAGATACTCCTAACCTTCCATCACCCCGCCTCTTTGCATTATATTTCTTGTCTTCATTCTGAAAATAAAGTGACTTTTATTTTATAAATCTGGTTGCCATAAAAGGTCACTTTAATTTCTAAATTAAATAATTAATTTCAAATGTCCCATAAAGGGGACATTACTACTAAACAGTAAACATAGAATTCCAACTCCATAATCCATTGTCCATAATAATCATACTGTCAACATATTATCAAATATATGGGTGTCCATAAATGGCACATGGTAGGTCTAGGAATCTAAATAAAAAACTAAACTAAACTAGCAATCACACCTTAGTGTCCAATGGGAATGTTGTAGAGTTATGGAAAGGTAATTTAAGTATTTGTCCCTTTGTTTGACATCCTCTCTAGATCTCCTTATCTCTGTATCAATATATCTCACCATCTATATATCTATTTTTCCCTCTCTATCACTCTCTATCCCTATATATCTCCCTCTTTCTACCTCTTTCTCTATCATTTTCTACTTTATCTTTCAATATATTCCATTGTGGCTCTCACTAGATAACATCATAGTTCTGGAGCTTATAAACCCTGGAAGGTTGCAAGCATGGTGGGAAGACGCACATGTAAGAAATTTTCTCTATTATTTTTGCTTCCATTATTTTTAAATGTTTTTGGGTTTTCTTTACCTAGAGTTGAAATTTGGTTTTGTGTAGTCTCCTTTGGAATTAAGGGAGCTGCTAATTACACGGGCCATTTACTTCCAAAGATTTCCCTGATCAATAGGTCTTCTTAAGAATTTGAAAAGACTATCCTTGGATTGTGACTCTTTTGGTTTATGATTATCGAGCTTGCTAGAAGAGACAAAGGAGAGGGATATGTAGAGAACAAAAGGGCTACATAAAGAGAGAGGAGAAAGGGTAGATAGAGATGGTAGAGATAAATATATATAAAAGAAGCATAAGAAAAAGAATGAGAAAGGGAAAGATAAATAAATATAGAGATAGGAAGTGTGTGTGTGTGTGTGGAGAGACAGGAAGAAAGATATAGAGATGAATATATAGTGAGAAGAATGAGAGAAAAATAGATAGAGAGATAGAGATAGATTGAGAGGTAAAGATACAAAGAAATCTAGGGAGATATGGAGGGAGAGATGGAGAGAAAGAGATATAAATAGATATAGATGGTGAGATAAATTGATAGAGAGATAAGGCGATATAAAGAGGATGAGAGAGAAAAATGGACAAAGGGACAAATAGATAGAGAGATAGAGATAGATTGAGAGGTAAAGATAGAAATAAATATAGGGAGATATGGAGGGAGAGATAGAGACCAAGAGATAGAAAGAGATATATATGGTGAGATAGATTGATAGAGAGATAAGGATATATAGAGAGGGAGAGAGGGAGAGATAAAAGTTATTTAAAGACATTTTTATAAAATTATATCTTTATGTTTATTTATATATTATAATATTTTTGTTAAAAATTAAAATATCAAATTATTAGTTGAAAATAAAAAATAAAAATAATGTATTTAAATACAATATCACATGGATAATATTGAAAGGCTTCTTATTATAGTAATTTTGTCACTTTATTCTTCTTCATCATTTAGAATTTATTGCAGAGAATAAGTTATGTTAAACTAATAGTATCAAAGCACAATCTTTACCATTTTGTGTACACTTTTGATTATATCTTAATAAATTTTACTTTTGTATATATTTATCTTATTTCTCAAGACATTAAAAAAAATGATTTCTACTCTATCAAGTATTTGTTCTTTTAAAAAAAAAACATTTTATTGCTTCAAATAGTCTTTAATACACAAGATGCCCTCATGATATTTCATTCCTATTCATTATAGCCATATGATAGTAACATAGAAATTACATCAAGATAAGGGTATTCTTAATAGAATTGCCCTAATTTACTAAATAAAACATAAAATATAAATGTCTTGGTCATGTGATTTAACTGAAGGTAATTGGGAATTATGAAATAATAAAAAATAAAATTAATTATAAAGTTAATAATATGTTATTTATATTATGATAATTTGTATTTTGTATAATGTATTACATGTTTTAAATTAATTTTATATTTATTATTATCAAAGGTATAATATCATTTTTTAATATCGAATGTGTTCAAATTTGTACATGAAACAATCTCACCCTCTACAAATTAATAGATTTTCATTTAATATTAAATGTTAAGTCTTTTAAACTACATTTTGAATGTGAAATTGAATGTAAATTCTAAATATATTTTTTTATTGCATTGTTAGTATGCTTTTTAACAATCTCCCCCTCTACAAATTAATAGATTTTCATTTAATAGTGTGATATATAGAAGTAGAAAGAGGGAGGGTTATAGGGATAGAAAAATATTGAGTGGTATATATACCATAATGTGTGTCCGAGAGAGAGAGAGAGAGAGAGAGAGAGAGAGAGAGAGAGAGAGAGAGAGAGAGAGAGAGAGAGAGAGAGAGAGAGAGTTATTTTCATTGTGTTATATTTCTATGGTTTGTCAATATTGTAATAGTGATAAGTAGAAACAAAAATTTGTAATTTTATTTGCATTATAGTAATCGTACATTAAGTGGCAATATCAATTATGTATCATATCCCATATAATGAGGTTAAGATTATGAATAATAAATCATATGTTAGCAAATTTAATATTTCCAACATGTTCTGTGTAATTAAAAAAGGTAAATACAATAAGTTCATAAAATCATTCAATGTTGAAAATCCACCTTAGGGCCATTTGTTTATTCTAGTTTAATTTAGAAACTATATGGGTCTATAGTGGGATTATAGGAACTACCAACCCTACCCTTTCAATTAGGTATAAAGATTTAATTTGTCGACACAATTGTAAAAGTATTTCAATACATATATTTATTGAAAAGGATACAATGATGACATCAAAACAAGATTACAAATAAAAAATGTGTACATTAAATATAGAAGCTATTGTACTACATAGAACAAAAAGTAATATTTGATTTGTCATAAATTTAATTGTAAGTGCAATTAATTAAGTGCACTACATACATAAGAATTATTGGACTACAGAAAAAACCAATTATATTCCATTTTAGTAAAGTTTTAACTGTATTAATTTAATTCAAATGATTTTTTTAACCAGCAGAAAGGTAAAATATTCAGCTACAAAGATACATTGTATCCATTGCCAACAACCTTATATTTAATTTGCAATTTCTGATATACGGCGTACCCATTGCCCAAAAAAAGAGAGCAATTCAAATTATATAAGTTAGCCAAAATATTAAATTTGGATTTAACTGTATGCTACAATAAATGCCTATATTATTAAAAATTAATGTAGACTTTTTTTTTCAGAGAAGAGTTTGTATGTCACAGTTGGTAGCAAGATGGTTTTTTTTGTAGTAGAAGTCCAAAAATCATTTGCATTTCGTAATGAAGAAGTATACATCTATTATATTTTCCTCTTTTGTATTTGAAATTGTAAACTATGAAGTGCCAATGGACTTTACTGCAAATTGGATTAACTAATATTTTTAAAGGATTACAGTAGGGGCAATTTCTTCATTTTTCATGGGGTTAAAATCATCAAACCAATAAAGGTGTTCAAGTGTGCGATGAATAACTCCCCAGTTACAGGTGACAAGATTTATGCTTGGGTAGAATTTATATGTTGTTTGGGTCCATGTTGGTATTTGCTCCATTATAATTTTCTTATACATTCACCAATGGGCATAGATAAATAAGATCCATGTGGTCCCCACCTTTCTATGATTTGTTTGTTCCACATTGTGTTTGAGTCTGATGAAAAATGCAGACGGTAACTGTGACCATGATAGCAATGGTTCTGCAAAGATGTTGTATTGATTTGTGGTACTCGAAGAAGGTTCTCTAACCACAATTTTCCTATTCTATGTACCAGAGAAGAGTATTCTATTTCAGAGGCTATTGAAGCTATTTGAAACCATATCTCTCTTGGGATATGATGTACCTCTGATGGATTGCATGTTTCACAAGTATTCGATTTTGAAATATATGGATCCCTATAAAAGTGGGCAAAATTTCTTTGTGATACTGGACGAAATGTGATTAGTCCTCTTTCTTGTAGTAATTTTTGTGCAATCCATCCAGAAGATCTTTCTTCTTCATGAATCCTATGAATGTCCACATGCTGAAAGAAGTGATCAATTACAATAGTCCTCTGTCACAAGATTTCAGCAAATGAGTTGAATAATTATTAAAAAAACATACTAACAATGCAAAAATATATATATTTAGAATTAACATTCAATCTGTAATAGTAAATACTTAGCATTTACTTGAAAGTGAAAATCTATTAATTTTTTTTTATTGTGTGATTTCAAGAAAATAGATTATATTTAAGTTAAATAAAAAAAAATTCAAATGTATCATAATGATAAATGACAAACTCTTATTTGAACTCAATTTTACATAAAATAAATGTATTAATAACTATTCTTGTAGATGTTAATAACTATTTGTTTTTACTGTGTGATTTTAGGAAAATAAAATAAATATTTAAGTTAAATAAAATAATATTCAAATGTATCATAATGATAAATGCCAAACTCTTATTTGAACTCAATCTTACATAAAATAAATGTAATAATAACTATTCTTGTAGATGTTTTGTTGATCATAGACACTTTCTGACAATTGGAAACTGTGTCATTTTTTATCAAATTTGAGGCGTAAATATTAGAAACTTTGAATAAATAAATAGTTCACATTTATTGCCATTTTTTATTATCAAATTTGAATTTATAACTATGCATTGCTAGTTTAGTGAACCTCAAAAAAAGGCAATTAATAGAGGTGTTGTGCTTACAATTAAGGTGTAGTGGTTGGAGTAGTATTTGATAATTTTGCCAAACGCATCTCCTCTTCTTTTCGTCGAGCTACATATGGGTTTTTTTGCATGCGGGCATTTCTTTCATATGTGAATGTTGGTTGGATACAGAGGTTCCTAAGTTCTCAATCTCTTGAAATAGCTGTGAATGTAAGGCCTTGTCTATCAATGTTTCCAATATCAATTGTAGCTTTTTGAAAAATAAGCCCTTGTGACTTGTGTATTGTTATGGCCCATGCCATTTTTAATGGTATTTGGCGGTGCATTCCTTGACTGATTGGGATTATTGGAGTATACTTTGGGTTTTTGTTATATGAAGGTGGACCCATGTACTTTTGAAATTCAACAACAACAACAAATAGTGGTACTTGAGGTGGTTTTTCTCCATCATTGTATACAATTGCTTTTACCTGTCCAAGATGAGCCCAAATTGAAACCATATATTTGCATAGAGCATGACCTATTAACCAATACAAAAGAGGATCTTAGATTGAAGTTGTTCTTCTTCTGCATTTGAGCATGGTATTCCTTTAAGTTGTTATGTGTTAGATAGTGCAATTGGATTTGCTAAAGATAGCAACATGTGCTTGTTATGCATTAAGACCATTTTATTTGTTGAAAAGAGATGTATGGAAGGGAGAATTTTTTTTTGTTCATCCGATGCAATTGATGAATTTGATCTTGACATTAGAAGCTGCCAATCTGCAATTGTAGGGATTGCATTCCGTAAATTTGAAATGAGTGCACAAAATAAAATTTGAATAGGAGTGTCCCCTATTTGGAAAAATATTTTGTCCAGTGTAACAACAATGTTGAAGCTACTCCATAGTGTGCCACCATAGGATTTTGAAGCATACATTAGAATGTCTTTAACTGGTGGCAATTGTCCCAAGTCACCAAATAGAACAATAGAGCGTTCACCAAAAGCAATGTGATTCTGAGTTGGGAAAGCTTGGCGTAGCCTCATGTCAATTGTTTTCAGGTAGCTTAGGCCCTATGAAACTCATTTCATCTATTAGAATGTAGCAAATGTAGTACATGCTCTCTTGGAAAGTTTCAAGAGCTTGTGTTTGCAGGGGTCCCATTTCTTTGATTAGTATTCATAGTAAGGAATGGATTGTTGATGCTTGTATGTTGAATGTTGAGATGCCTGTTGGTGCGAGGAGGAGCAGTGGAAATTGACTACTTGGGGTTGAGTTGATCATCATTGTCTTTATTTTTGTAATAAGGAGTGACTTTCCTATGCCTGTTGTGCCTTGTACAAGTAGCTTAAGGGGTGGTTCTTCGGCGCTCAAGTGTAGGTTTCGTAGAACAATTGCATATGTTTTTTTTTGTTGTGTAGACAACATAGTTTATGTATGATTATTGCAATTTTGGAGGACTTGAAACATGGTACAGTTACTTTTAATGAAAGCGGACATTATTTTTTTGTGATTGATTCAATTCTAAATCTACCCAATTATTGTTCAAGTATATTTCTCGGTTACCAAGCATGTCAATTTCATTTAGGTGGATAGGAAGACCTGGGTACAATCCTAACAAGACTTTCCATTCATTTGGTGTATTTTCATGCAAAATCTTTTCATTTCTTATTGGGCTATCAATTTCGCCTTCTTGTTCCAGCTCAAGATTGGTTCTACGCACATGCCAAGGATGGTATTGGTTTGAAAAAGCCTCCCAATTATGTTTTATCTCACATGATGTTGATCCAATACTTATTTTAAGGTTTTGAATGGTTTGTATAGAACTAATTCACTCCAACAAAATTCTTCATAGCTATTGTCTTCCTGGGAAGGGATGGTTGTGAAGCGTGGAGAGACTCAGACAATAGTTGTGGTGGGGCGCTTTGTCCATTGGTTTTTTTCCTTGTAGCATTGAAGGTCCATTTTTGGGTAACCTCTATAAGTGATGAGGACTCTAGGTGTGTAGGGCGTGAGATGTAGGATTCAATATAATTGGGGTATGTTGCATCCATTGTTGGTGCAATTGGTATACGTTATAGGCTTTTTTTGTTGACATTTAAAGATACAAATTACCTACTAGATATGGAGAGTGGAAGTTTGAGCAAGAGGTGGCAAGTTTCATGGGCACCATTGTCACGGTCTACTAGGTTTTCAAGGAGAATTATTTGTAAATCAATTGGGGCTATTTTTTTAGAGTCAAAACTTGTTGAAATGCGGGACAATATGACATGGTACGTTTCTAATTTGTTTTTCACCTTTGCTGCATATTTTGCAATGTACTTGAGTACTGCATCAATTGATAATACGGGTTGGAAATCTACATTGGCTAGCCAAATGGATAGTATTTGTGGGTTGTGTAGGTTTAGGCGATCATCATTAAAAGTTGGGATGTGAGAAGGATGGCCATTGTCAGTTTTGTAGAGTTTTGATTTGTGTTGTGTGGTCCAAGGTGCTTTGTAGCGACACAGAAGAGAAGACCCTTTCATCCTTAGGCATGTTTGGGGGGTACATCTTGTGTGTTGTTGCACATGATTTAGAAGCTTGATGTAGTCACTAGCAGGGTTGGCAGAAGCAATCAGTTGTGTGTCCATTAAATATGGATCATCAACTATTGATCGATGAATTTTTTGATTCCGCACTTGAAGAGTTCATGGGTTCCATGCAGAGACATGTCTATCAATAAAATCAAGTACATTTTGGATGGATTGAGTATCTTTCCATTGTAATTTCCCAATGTCTGGTGCATGTCGTAGCCAAATGAATCCATGGATATGTGCAGATCCTCTATGTTTCCATTCATACCTGAGAGTTTGTTTCTTTAGTAATTACTGTGATGTAAAATAAACTTGAAAGTGGAATGGATGGGATTTTGTACCTTTACCAATGATCTGTTACATCGAGAAGCTTATCTAGGACCTCCTCTTTGAATTTTGTGAATCTATGGTGGATATAGAGTGTTGCTAGGTGGGGATTGTCGATTACATTTTGTATTCGCCATCTTGTTGTGGCACTGGGGTTTGGTGGTGAGGTGGTTGGCATTACCTTGTGCAAGTCTTGGCATTTAGTATCTATTGCACTGAGTGTGAAAAATAGAGTTGGGCATCCTATTTGAATCACCATGTCAAGAATCTCTCCTTGTTGTTTACTCCAAAATGCTCGTGTGCCACAAATTGATGAGCTAAAGCGCATGAGTTGGTCGGCAAGCTTTTCATTAGGCATTTCCTTCAACCTTTGACAAAGGTCATAAATGGATGTAGGTACCATACCATCTAGTTTCTTACGAACAAATATAGATGTTGTTTCTTGGCTTTGATGGCGTATAAGAATATTAAGTATGAAATACCTAAATCATGGGTGCTGCCCAAATCTGTTGTCATGATAGCGGCATATTCATGCAGCTTGACATTTTTTATATGTTTTTTCTTAAATGCAGATTTACCTTGAGGGTACGGAGTGAAAATGCCATTGCAAATAACCCTTCTGTTGTGTATTCATTGATGGGATATGTAAAAATGGACATGGCCAATGTATATCTGGAACTCACCGGCCTTCCACTAGGTGTAGCAATGATCGTACCTCTTCCATTTCTCTTCTTACAGTGGGACGATTTGGCACAAATGATGTGTCTTGCATAATTTCTTATATTTGGTCTTCATGAGTTGCATTTATTGATGTAGAAGACCTATCAATAGGATATGCATTTGAAGTGGTTGTGTACAAAAGGTCTATAATGTCAGTAGAATGATTCGACAAAGATGTCAAAGATGATTCATCTACTTGTACATCTCTTTAAAATAAGTCATTTTTTATTTTGTATTGTAATGCTTCATAAACATAGCTTCTACTAACATAGAAGTTACATTTTTAATGCCCAATATTTTCTTTGTTGACTATAATTATGTCCAAGTCATCTACTCGCCTTGGCAAGAAAGGTGCTATTATGGTAATGTCCTGAGGAAAACACATTGTGTCCCCAATGTATTTCAGTTGGCCACCTCTTACATAAGTAACCTGAAGAATAGGGTTGATTCTTGCAATCAACATCTCTTCAATCTGAGTAAGGACTTGTAAACACTGAGGTTGTTCACCAGGGTCCATATTATTCCATTTTGAGAACTGATTACCATGTTTTCCGATATGCATCTATAAAAGTTGGTTGACTCATTTGATTGCCTTGTTTTAATTCATGGATATATTTCCATGCAAACTCTGCATGTTATAAAAATAGAAAGTCTATCCAATTTGGAACGAAAATGATTCCTTGATGTGCAATATTCTTGAGAAAAATCTGGAGAGTATATCTGCTCTAGTGGGGTGATTTGAGTGGTATTGTATATTTGTGGTATATTTGCTTCTAGATGGATTCTTGCAGGTGACATTGGTAGTGTAGAAGGTGTTGCTGCATGAACAAGGCTTTGGTGGGTCTCTCTTCTTCATTTTTTGAT
>MU227984.1:804410-814626 GCA_018584345.1 Thuja plicata | reverse complement strand
AACTTTTTGATATTAGGTTGATAGCTAGTTCAAATTTTCACGTCAAGTTGACTAACCTTGATTTTGCTGATTTTTCATTGCCACTTAAGGGCATAGTTTGGCCCCCCATGATCTTGCACATACCCTTTTCCACATGTTTATTGCAAGACAATGTACGACAAATCAATGACACTTGTCAAGTGTCATTAAAGGTGTCAAGTAGTAGCTCGAGCACAACGCTATGAGCAACAGTAACCAAAAAATGAAATAAATGTCGAATCTTTAGATCAAACAACCATCTTATCAAGCCATTACATAGATCCACTAGACAGGAGAAGAAAAAAATAGTTGAAGGGAACATTTGAGATCAGAAGAAATCTTGAGACTGGAATTTTGAGTTAGGGAAGCATAAAAATTTAAGATGCTTGTGGCTTTGATTTTGGTGCTATTATCATTGGTGAGTGTTGGACTATGGTGGTCCGAGTCGTCAGAGCCTACTTTCAAACACTGATTTTCTCTTTCTTTTAAATCTTCCTACAATCTGACAACATTATAGATAGCATAAGGCATTTCTTTCTTTGCATTGCCTTGCTTTTCTGCACAGAGGATTCCCACAAGCATAGAAAATAGATATACCTTAATTAGAATGTCTATATCGTTCTTCATTCTTCTAAAAAAAATTTGTATCCTTTATGCTTTGATGGATGTCCACACCTTGTTCCAACGCTTCCATTTTGGATCCTGAAATGATGGTATTCCATTAAAGATGCATATCAGGATAGAGAGAGAAAATCGTACAGACCGGTTGGTTGATTGAGTCGAGGCATACTAGAAGCCCTAAACCCGGATTCTCAAGGTACCAACCTCATTCCAAGAGTCCCGTTGTTTGAGATATACATATTATGCCCTGAGGTGCTCAAACAAAAAATAACGAAGAAAAGGAGGACCAATATCTCCATAGATCTGAGTATGTGTTGAGGTCACATGACAATAAACTACAAAGAATGCAGGAGGATAATAATCCAAGGCTCTTTGGATTAAAGGATAAATTTGGAATGCACCAAAAGGGTATGCCAAGGTTCTGAGTACCATGGAGAGTACATCAACATTTGGAAATGCTCAAAACTATGCCCAGAATACATGAGGAAAATATGCAAGTACCCTTTAGAATGCTTTGGCCACCATTTGAAGTGCCCGCAGAATTGGGAAAAAGAATTAATTCTATGGCCGTGTCGAAGGGTGTAAAGATGTTGTAACTCAATCATGAGTTATTCAAATTAAATGCAGGTTTATGTCTCATCGAAGAATCAAAAATCATAATTGGCTAAAAATTGACATGCAAAATTATCGCAATCTATACACCCCCCTTCTAGTAGCATCACTCCATCTTCTCCTCTACGTCTTGTCCCATATACCCATATGAGTGATGCAGCCCCTTGCAATGACAAAATGAAAAGTCCACCCGATTTAGGCCCATCGATGGAGGCAAATGCTTCAAGGAATCAACGACCAAAAATCTCTCAATGGAAGTCATTGCCTTTTACACCAATAATAACCGTAGATCAAACAAAATAGATTCAAATACAAAGAGTAGACAAAAGGTATGTCAACTGAACAACTCCATAGCCTCAGAAAACTCAAGTTCTTTCATGTGGTAAATCAAATCAACTTGTCACACCTTCAAGACACATACATTTTGTGTTGCAATGATTATTCTACTTCCTTCTCCAAACTGTTTACCCATAAAAGCATCCAACCATCGCACATTGTCAACATCTTTGAAGACTAGCATTGCTTTTAAGGAAGCCAAGGGATTTCCCATTATATTTTTTCCATGAGATAAATTGTTAAGATCTATCTTACTTGTCAAGAGATCCTTGAGGATCTATTGCTGCAATGTAAGAAGGCAATGGGGGGATTCCTCGAGTTTTACATTAGATATGTAAAAGAAGAGGTGATAGATCTCGTTATAAAGGGATTTTGACAGGTTGGTTTTACCAAGACCTGAAATGCTTTAAATACCAAGGGTGAGCCCATCGCTTGTCTCATTGCCCAACTTCAACAACTGAATCATGCATTTGGTAGGATTTCTCCACTCGAAAGTAAGCTACAGATAGTATGACAAAAAAAAAGCGAGAGCAGTCCATCCGGTGAAACGGTGGAATCCTTCGAATACGTTGTGGTGTGTCTCACTAGAGGGAATGATTTGAGTGAGCTTATTAGTAGAAGTGCCAGTTTACACGCATCTTATCTTTGGGGAAGAATTTGCATGAGGGAATATGTGAGCCACATGAAAGAAGAAATGCCATAGCCACTGTGGATTTATCCTATGGACTGAAGGAACAATGTTTTGGTGGTCTTGAGAGGAAGTGGAACCCATGACATCCCTAATACTTCAACTACAAACTAGAAAACACACCTCACGAAAGTGGGCTATGGGTGCGAGAAGGCACTTTCTACAATGTGAGGATAACTAGAGTGCCTTACTAAATCAAGGTGGGGCGGTTTCTCATCATCGACATCCTCATAAATTACTTCAATGTCGAGGTAGCATAAATGACTGCTAGATCTAGGACTTGGTGATTTCTTCAACTTTGAGGATTCATGGGTGGGAAACATGTTGAATTCAAAACGCGTCTCCCAAAAACTTAAAGTCGTGGACTTATAAAGCAAATGACACGCATGAATGGTAGGAGAATGCATTTTGAATGACATGCCATGAAATCTCTAGACTTTCTCAAGTCATCCATTTCTATAATCACAACACTAAATAGGAAAGAGGCAGAGGTAAGTAGCTACGACAAAGCAAACCAAAAGTCAACGTATTCAAAGGCTCTTGAAGAATGCATCCGCCAGTTTTGTGAAGAATGCACCTCCTATATGAATGGTTCAAGTCCCACAAGGTGTTTGGCTGCTACATTCATTCCAAAATCCAATGACTGCAGAAAATCCACCAACTCAAATACGTTCTTCACCTTGAAACACAAGCCCAGACCAGATTGACTATGGGGGGTCCTAGCCATCAGCCTTGGCCAATAAAAAAATAAGATGCAATGGTTGAGATTATTTTTATGGATGTCCTTCTCACTTCCTACCATTTCAACTGTTGATGTCTAAAATGAGATTCTCCATTTCATATAAGGAATAAAAATGTTGAATGGTGGTGATTATTTAAATGGTAGTCATTGGCCTCTCCAACACTACCAACGGTCGATCATACAAAACAGGTTGGCGATTTCGAAGATGGAAATGCCTATGACGTAAATATGAGTCGCTAGGAGGATGAGGGTCTTCCTCATCCTATGGAACCCTAATAAATACTGGAGGTGTGTCATCCTCCTAAACCTATGTAACATATTTAGGATTGACATCCCAATGCAAGGCTAGAGTCTGACAATACTTAGTAGTCTATCGATCATGTAGATGCAATGTACTATGAATAACCACTAACTTCCTAGATCATCTAAGGTTGGTCCTCTTAACTGATTAGATGAAGCTATATGTGGAACTATTTCTCTCCATGGAAGAAGAACTAGAAACCTATGAAAGAGTATGAACAATAAGTATTATCAAGTCTGGTGCATCCTACCATGCCAAGTCCACCATCCAATAAGGTCATTTTAAGCTAATGTATCTCTATTCGTCCTCACCTCTAGTCTATTGGATCACGAAGATTGGGGAATGCAAGCATTTGACTCTGAATTTTAGTAGCATCATCTTCACTATACATTTTTTCAAGGGCCTTAAAGAATCCATCCTTCACCTGAGTTGAACACAAAAAATATCTTATTAAATAATAAAGAGATAATCATAAGAGATCTACTTTGCTATTTAAATTTTAATTGTAAACTTGAGATTTGAGAATAACCTCCTCATCACTGGATGGAGCCACTCTCCCAAGTCTCAATGCATACCATTTGGGATTGAGAGCATAGGGTGCCATATGTAGCGGTGTGTTCATATTGTTCCATTGTGGTGTCACAATGAACCTAAGATGCTCCTCATTAAATTCCAAAGTAGGGTCCCTGCTATGAATAACATGCTTGATCTACCCAAGAATTTCCATCAAATGTCTCATAAATATCTCCAAGGTTATGAGAGTCGGTATCAACATATCTAATGGCCCGTACAATAGGCTCAATGAAGGAGAAAATGTATCTCCAAGTGAAAACAAGTTACAAGTTAGAAATAACTTCAATTTTAAAATTCTTAATTCTTAAATAATAAAATTAGAAAATGCCAAAATCAGAAATAATTTTATAAAATCAACAATAACAATTGCATTACCTCATTGTGGACAACTAATTATCATCAAGGATTCTTTTCTTCACACATCTTCCCTACAGTGTGCTTGACTCATGTCATCTATCCTACTATGCAAAGACCACCATGGATTGTAGACCCTCCTAGACCTAATGCATCTAATCCAAAAAAATAAAATAGCTAGCATATCTAGTCTCCACGGGATTGAGGATTTCCTTCTTGGGAAATGTCTTAAACAATGCAAGAGATGTGTGATGGTTGAAAATAAAAAATTTCACATCTCTATCCTCGCACACCATTTCCTTTATCCAATCAATTTTTTCTAATGTCCTTCAAGGTATTGAACTCAATGCATGTACACAACATGGGGTCCAAAAAATGTGCTTATAAGCACTCACCACCATCAATCCAACTAACTCACACACCTAGGCTGAATCAGCAATTACTTGCACAACCTTAGTGGGTCGAAACTTTTCTATAGCATCTCTCAAAAGCTGAAATTGGAAGGTTGCATCCTTTATTTTCCTTGAACAAACTATATCTCTAAGAAAATAAGATCCTAGTATGCTAGTGACAATAAGATTGATGAATGGTTGATATTTTATATTGGTCAACCTATCTACAATGATGGATCATACATCCTTCAATCATGTTTGTCTCATATCCTCCATACAAATACTCACTTTGGACTACTCTCTGTCAAGAAGGGTCATGGGTAGTTTAGTTTTTCCAGGTAATACAACTGAGGGAATAGCATCATAGATATCTTTTCACATTTCATTAAAATATGAGGAACATGACACGTGGAATGGTATAGCATGAGAAAAAATAAATTTAGAAATAGTTGATTCAGCCACCTCTCGTGCTTGCAAATTAAAAAAATCAGTAGCATTGGTTTCTCTTTTAGTCTTCTTTGTCTTTCCTTTAGTAGAAGTGGGAGTAGGTGTGGCATTATCTTCCCTATGAGAAGGATGAGTCAAAGACAAACTATCTTGCACATTCTCTATTGAAGTCCTTGATTTTAATGCCTCCCCCTCCATGTGTAATCTAGTTGCCTCAAATTTTTGTTCTTGTACTATTTTTTGCAAATTTTCATTCCTTGACCACCTATCCACAAAATATGGCAATAGACTCTAGTATAGCTACCAAAATAATGTTTCTAGCACAAATGACACTCCCATTCCTAATAACCCTGAAATGTTTTTCTTATCTTTATCAACTCTTGTAGCAAATTGAAAGAGAGGTTTGTTGGGTTTGGATGAGTCTTTTGCAAACTCTTTGAGGGCTTTGAAAGCGCACTTGTATGGGTTAGAGGTTGTTGTTTCTACTACATTCACATTACTTGAAAACTCCCTATGACTGCCCTAGTACTAGGTCTTTTTCTTTGAGATGTTTGAGTTTCTTCCATTACAATATCCATGCTATCACTATTCCTCTCGTTCTCACTACTTCTCATGATTATCAAATGTAAAATAGTGTTGGAATTTCAAAAAAAATTATTACTCGCAATGCCCTCCCTATGTGTTGCAAAACAAATGGGAAATTAAAAAAATAGCCATAAACAAATGGAAAATCAAAAACATACTTGAAATGAAGAATATTTGATGGAAAACCCTTCTCTTGCAACTCCAAAAACCTCCCCACTAGTTTCTTCTCTTCACTTCTTCTTGGAAAATGATGAATTGAATAATTTTTTGGTATTTAATCTTACCAAATAGGGTTTCTATTATTTTATTACCTTGTTTCCCCATGTGGGGCCAATAAAATGGAGAAAATAATAAAAAGAATTATTTGTTTTCCATGTCTAAGCACATATTTAAGTGGTTAGGCCACTAGGGATGGGAATCCATCTTGGGGACATTCAAGGGATGGCAAGATCATGACTGGTTTAAATTTTTGTACCCATCCCTTTCGCTTTGAAAGTTGCATTTAGGGGATGATACATTTTATACCTGATTTTAGAATATCATTGGGTACGGAAAATTGTCGTCCCCGCATCCCCATAACATATTGGGGAGAAGGATGGGCCTAAAATCCAATGGTACAGGTCCCCGTGTATCATAGATTAGTTACCATGATTGGATCCCGCACTTAGACAAATTTTTGTTGAGGGAAGAATTTGAGATGGTGCATCTTGAGGTAAAAAATTGAATATGGACTAAGTAATGAATCCTTCAACCAAGCTGAGTTTGAACCTCATGCCCTTGCTCAAAAAATTCTAATGCCTTTAAAAAGTCTTGAAGGATATAACTTGAATAAACCCAAGTATGAAAATCAATTTTTCATTTTGGAAAGAAGACAAGAAGTCCAAAAAGATCTGATTCCTTGTGGCATGAAAAGAGTTCCAATTGAGATTGAAATGCAATTTAAATGGGTAAAGTTAGAAAGGAAGGTATTTTGAAGGGACCAGATGAAAATTCTAAGTGACTTTAACAAGTTCCAAGAGTACCTTAAAACTCGCCCTTCATGAGAAGATAGTAATTTTAAGAAAATGGAGAAAATATGAGTGTTCCCACTTAAGATAAAAATTAATTATGGTAATAAATATCACAATCAAAGGATAGATTAATTTTCCAAGGAATGCAAATTGAATGGTAAATCTAAAAACCCAAATGGTTGAAAAAAAAAGTTGATGTGTTTTGGAACAAGCAAGACATAGTGTAATTTTGGGTGACCTCTTGGAAATTTCCAAGGGTAGGTTGGAATTCGACCTCCCCATGGAACCAAAATCCAAATCTCTTTGAATCTCTACCTAGGAAGTGGACATGTTTTTTAAATTCCAAACCAATAGTAATGTCCTCAAGACCCAAATTCAATCGTTGTAATGAAATTCTAGGCAAGTGAACAAGAGAAATAAAGGGTCTACAATCAGATCTAAGTTGATCGGGGCTTGAAACCATTCGTTTAAAGAGTAATATTGATTGAAGAATGAGGAAAATTGATTCAGAAGTTCCAAACCAAGATATAAAAGGGAGAAACCAATTCACAAAATCAAAAACTTTGAGTGAGCAAGGTGGGAGTTGATGGTATTCATGTTGGAAAAGAAGAGACGAAAGTTTGGAATTTGTTCCAAAGGTTGGTTGGATTCTAACCATGCCTTGGGACAAAATTCCAAGGGCTTGTTAGATCCCAGCCATGTCCTAGAACATATTTACAACCCCCATAGGATGACAAAATTCCAAGGGCTTTTTAGATCCCAACCATGTCCTAAAACATATTTACAACCCCCATAGGATTTCCTGCCCTCTTTAAAAACACTTGAAAATCCTACAAATTGCTTACTTGGGTTAGTCTTGGTGAAAAATAATTAAGTCATAATACAAAATAGAAAATCAAGTCGGCCCTAAAGGGATGTGTCTTTGGTTAAATCACCTATATATGACAATTGAAAGCCTCCTTCAAACCTCAACTCAATACACAATGATGAAATAGTAGGAAGGGAAGAAATTGTAAGTGGGAAAGCTAATGATGGAGGATAGAAAAGAGAAAACTTTTGGAGAATTTAGAATCCTTTAAAAATTTTGATCAGGTATGAGAATGTGATCAAGTTTATAATGCTAAAGTCATGAATTCAAGCAGATCACTGAATGTTCTTAAGGGGAAATCAAAGGATCTAAACTCGGAAAATAGAAATCAGGAGTAAATATCATAAATTGAATAGAAAATCAGAACTTAGCATAAATTTAGTACTATATGGTACAATGATTTGAAAATGAGGTTTTAGACATAGGAAAGTTTTAATACATCGTTTAGAACCTCAAGAATTTAAGAAATTAAGTAGATAAGGTAAGAATAATGAGGGATTTCATGTTACAAATTAAGAAGGAAATGTAAATGATGTTAGAATACTTCAGAGATAACTGAGAGGGGGGGGGGGGGGAATCAGTTATCTTCAACTNAAGAAGGAAATGTAAATGATGTTAGAATACTTCAGAGATAACTGAGAGGGGGGGGGGGGTGAATCAGTTATCTTCAACTTAAATCTTTCTCTTACTTATTAATCCAGTTTGATACAAAGTAAATACACATTCAGATAACACATTACTCAACACATCAATTTGGTTATGGGGAAACCAAATGGTAAAAACCCCGGTGGGAATTAGCACCCACAAAGAACTATACTGTTTATAGTAATCCCTGTTAAAAAGATTCTTCAACCCTGTTAGGAATTGTTCAATACAATGTAGTAGTATAGTTGACCTGGTTAAGGGTCGGACCCTATTAGGAGTCTTTTAAAATAACTCTGTTAGGGGTGGAGGACTCACTGTCAAAGTGGTGAAGGCTACAACCTTCTGGTTATTTGATACACACTGTATCAACAAGATGAACTGATGTCTGTGACACTGCTTGTCTGATCAGTTCCTTTTATGCACCGATGCTTTAACCTCTTGTAAAGCAATATAACAATCTAATATGTATTCTGAATGCTTCAACATAAACATCTATATTATCAACATATGATAAATATAGCTCTGCTTCACCAACACTCTGCTCTACTTGTCAATCTCTAGCTTTCGCAACTTTTCTTATCACAAGTGACCTTCTATAAGTACATACACCAAGTATGAGATCATGGGACCTGTAGGAAAACTCTTCTTAACATCCTTGTCGGATCTACTAAGCGTGCAAGCATAATTACAACCACGCAAGTCAATGTTGAGCAAACGCGTCGCTTCACAAGTTGGCTTCACCAAATTAATCATAACTTTTTAATCTTCTTGAAATATGTTTGGCGCATTTAGATTAATATCAACAACTCATAACTCATCATGAATATACACACGCATATCCTAAGGATAGGCGCAACTCGATCAACACATTACATATGTTGGCCTTAAACCGTTATTCTTCCAGAACTATAACCGTCAATAACAGAATTACATATCTTTACTGAAACTTCATATCTGAGTCTGCGTGTATGAACATAGCATAGTAGACATGTCAACAACATGTATCTATCCACGCTGGTCTTTATGTCATCATACTGATAAGTACATACAGAAGTACTACTGTGTATTATATGTTGTCATCAATGACAAACATACAATCAATCAACTGTTCAGAAACAAATCTCCAACAATCTCCCCCTTTGACATTGATGGCAACATATGATAAAAACAACTTATGGTCATGGTGTCTTCTTTCTTTTACAATCTTCTCAATATCCTCATCAAAGATTCATCTACACTGTTACAGTTACATAGATTGTGTATACTCCCCCAGAGTATAAGCTCCTTGTATGTGTTCCTTGTTTTTGCTCTTTGTTTTTAGTACATACTCCCCCATTGACATCAATGGCAAAGGGCGCCATAAACCATTATGCAGAGGTACTACTCCAGAAGTAGAGTAGTCAACTATTCATCAGTCACACAGGACTGATGTACTTGCTGCTTTTTCTAATTAGACTTAGGAGAGGGAATGACTCCCAACTTCTCC
Organism: Thuja plicata; assembly: GCA_018584345.1. Lineage (NCBI taxonomy): Eukaryota > Viridiplantae > Streptophyta > Pinopsida > Cupressales > Cupressaceae > Thuja > Thuja plicata. The sequence continues at coordinate 804,948 of MU227984.1, read as the reverse complement.
CTTAGATACTCAAAAGTATCCTTTGCTAAAGGATTCATGAAAATGTCTACTAACTGATCTTTTGTGTTTACATAATCCAATGTCACTTCCTTGTCTGCAACTTTTTCTCTCAGAAAGTGATACTTGATCTCTATGTGTTTTGTCTTTGCGTGCATTACAGGGTTCTTAGACATGTTAATAGTACTAGTGTTGTCACAGTGAATAACAACTAGATAGTCAACCTGAATACCAAAGTCTTTAAACATTTTTTTGATCCAAACAATTGTTGTATAGTTCAGTGCTGCTGCAACATATTATGCCTCTGCCGTTGACTGAGAAATACAATTTTGCTTCTTGCTTGTCCAAGATACCAACCTTTCTCCAAGAAATACTGCTCCTCCTGAAGTGCTCTTCATGTCATCAATACAACTTCCCAATCTGCATCAGTATACACATGAAGTTGTGTATTCTCTGATTTAGGATACCATAAACCATAGTCTATAGTTCCCTTAAGATATCTGAATATCCTCTTGATTGCCATTAAGTGATTATGCTTGGG
>MU227984.1:754111-801648 GCA_018584345.1 Thuja plicata | reverse complement strand
GATCAAAGTCTCTCTCTTGAAGTCTTGTGAGAATTGCATAGTTTCCTCTAGAATACTGATCTTGTTTTCATAGTCTGATGTCAAAGTAGTTAACAACTTATCCATTATATCTTCTTCTGATATTTCTTCTCCATTGTTTCTGATTCCAGATACTGCTTCATTTATCCTCTGATTATAAGCTCTAATGTTCTCTTCAGGAAACATCTCAAGGCTATTGTATTTCTTCTTCCATGTCTTCCTGCATGCATTCTTTGCTTGAACATATCCTTCAAACATGTCTTCTAAATACTTCCATATGATATATGCTTTGTCAATTTTCTTGATTTTGGAAAATTCACTGTCAGATAAGGCGCTGATTAGGGCTTCTTTGGAAATTGCATTATTGGTAAATGTTTCCTTTTGTCTTCTAGTAGCATCATCCTTTGCAAGGTCTTTCAGAGATGGGTTTTCAACCTCTTGTGTAGCAATCTCAAAGATCTCAAATCCAATGCACTGTAGATGTGTTACCATTTTGTTCTTCCAATCCAAATAGTTCTCTCCATCAAACTTAGGGTTGTCTTTACTGAAGTATGCCATCTTGATCTACCTTAAGTTGTTAGGCTTCTTCTCTGAGGCACTTGGCTCTGATACCAATTGTTAGAATACTTCAGAGATAAATGAGAGGGGGGGGTGAATCAGTTATCGGCAACTTAAATCTTTCTCTTACTTATTAATCCAGTTTGACACAAAGTAAATACACATTCAGATAACACATTACTCAACACATCAATTTGGTTATGGGGAAACCAAATGGTAAAAACCCCGGTGGGAATTAGCACCCAAAAAGAACTATACTGTTTATAGTAATCCCTGTTAAAAGATTCTTCAACCCTGTTAGGAGTTGTTCAATACAATGCATTAGTATAGTTGACCTGGTTAAGGGTCGGACCCTGTTAGGAGTCTTTTACAATAACCCTATTAGGGGTGGAGGACTCACTGTCCAAGGATTCACTATCCAAGTGGTGAAGGCTACAACCTTCTGGTTATTTGATACACACTGTATCAACAAGATGAACTGTTGTTTGTGACATTGCTTGTCTGATCAGTTCCTTTTATGCGCCAATGCTTTAACCTCTTGTAAAGAAATATAACAATCTAATCTGTATTCTGAATGCTTCAACATAAACATCTATATTATCAACATATGATAAATATAGCTCTGCTGCATCAACACTCTGCTCTGCTTGTCAATCTCTGGCATTCACAACTTTTCTTATCACAAGTGACCTTCTATAAGTACATACACCAAGTATGAGATCATGGGACCTGTAGGAAAACTCTTCTTAACATCCTTGTCGGCTTTACTAAGTGCGCAAGCATAATTACAACCGCGCAAGTCAATGCTGAGCAGACGCGTCGCTTCACAAGTCAGCTTCACCAAATTAATCATAACTTTGTACTCTTCTTGAAATATGTTTGGCGCGTTTAGATTAATATCAACAACTCATAACTCATCATGAATATACACACGCATATCCTGAGGATAGGCGCAACTCGATCAACACGTTACATACATCGGCCTTAAACCGTTATTCTTCCAGAACTGTAACCGTCAATAACAGAATTACATATCTTTACTGAAACTTCATATCCGAGTCTACGTGCATGAACATAGCATAGTAGACATGTCAACAACATGTATTTATCCACATTGGTCTTCATGTCATCATGCTGATAAGTACATACAGAAGTACTACTGTGTATTATATGTTGTCATCAATGACAAACATACAGAAGTACTACTGTGTATTATATGGTACAATAATTTGAAAATGAGGTTTTAGACACAGGAAAGTTTCAATACATCGTGTAGAACCTCAATAATTTAAGAACTTAAGTAGATAAGGTAAGAATAATGAGGGATTTCATGTTACAAATTAAGAAGGAAATGTAAATGACATATCCATTCCATAAATTAAATGAGATTACTTTTGTTTCAAGGTGAAATAGAGGAACAATCCAAGTGAAAGATGAAAGCAGAATTAAAAAGAACAAGCATTCAAGAATTCAACAATGCAAGTATAACATGAGATGGGATAAATCATAGGAAAGATGATGTGTAAGGCTAAGCATTTTGTGTGGGAAGATGATTTCAAACCCAAGAACAAGATTCACACCTCAAGATGGAATTGAAAGAAAAATTTGTACAAGGAAAATGAAAGCTTGAATGATCCAGCTACATGAAAGACCTCATCACTTCTAGAATATCAAGCCAAGATACAACTTCAAGTAATTCAAGATGAAGAACTTCAAAGGATGGAAAAATTCATGAAGATGAAATAATTTGGGAATATAAGCCATCACAATTAATCAAGGGCTTGAAAATATTAAGTATCAAGAGATATTGCTAGAGATGTAGAGACTTATTTGTAATGAAGGAGAAGTGAAATTGAAACAAAGATTGCAAGATATATATGTTGAGGAAGAACCCACTCATCTCCAACCAATGAAAGGATTCCAATATGACATGTTCAAGTTCATCCAATCAAATTCATCTACAAGTGACATGTGGAAGGAGTTTAATGTCTTCACCTAATGAATTTACTCATTGGTATATCCTCAAATGGATAAGCATTCAACAGAAATATAGTTCTTTCATTACCCACGAATTGGTGCCTTATTGTAATTTGTTGGCATTTAATGATCATAGGTGTTAGGTACATTAGGGCTTTGTTAGCATAATCTTGGCCATTGATTTCAAATCAATCTTGGTCTTCCATTGTGCTTGGAGAAACTATATAAGACTTTCTCAAACCATTTGTAAATGAGACTTCAAAATAATGCTGCCAAGATACTTTCAAAATTGTTTCTTATTCATTGTCGTTTTCATGGTGAATATTTGTGAAGTTTTGGAGTGTTGCATGGTTTCCATATTTATCACTTAGTTTAAATTTTCTTAAGTTTAAAATTAGTTTATGATGCTCAAGCTGGATAGATTATGAAAGATATTGTTTTTGTTGAAATCATGATGAAACTAGCATTAATAACTTTTGGTACTTGTTGAATACAAGTAATGGAGTAAGGTTGGTGTAAACCTCGTGCAGGAGCACCAAGGACCAACATGAAGACCATGAATCAAACCATGAAGAATATGAAGGAATGGAGTGAACCTAATGGAAATCAGAGGTCCAACAAGATCAAAGGGATCCTAGGTGATGAAAATCATATAAACTATGGTGTATTGGCTCCTATAATGTTTTGATGCCATGACATGGCTTTTGCATATTAAGAATAAGTTATATCCTGAAAGGATTAAATGAATGTAATTTGGACAATTAGTGTCCAAATGTGTTTAGGAGGTTCTAGTGGTTTAGTTTTGTTTTAAATAATTCTCCTAGGTGTTTGACAACCTTTGGAATTCTTAATTTCCAATTTTCAAAGGTTTAAAATCATTTTTAAAGTTTGAAAATTCAAATATTTGAAAAGTAACGGCTAATAGCCATTTTGGAGGGAAATGAAGTTTCTATTGTAAAAAACACTTAACTAATCCCTCAAACTAATTGAGAGAGGTTGGGGAAGTTAATTTTTACATTCCTATTTGTATTTGGCATTCCATTGTTCACATATGGTGGCTGAAGTGTACGGACTGCAACAACAATATCAATAAAAGACAAGTTTAAATCTACAATTTTGATGTTCTATGCAATTTGAATGGTTTAAACACTTCTTGCTTTGAATTTTGAGTGATGTTGGAATATTAAGAAATCTAAGATCATTTATATTTCCTTTCCAATGCATTGAGGGTCATTTTCCATGATTGTAGTGTCATTTCCAACAAGTTAGAAATCTGATTTTGTTAAGTTTTTATCCATTTTGTAGTTAGTTTTGAAAAAATAGATCATTTACATGGACTCAAAGGCCTAGAATCCATGGAAGGAAGATACTAACCATGTATCATAAGTTCTAATACTGATGCTTGCAGAGATTTGAGGAATGAAGTGATCACAAGTTGATTTGGAGAAGGGTTTCAAGTGAAATTGAGGGCTAAGGTATAGCAGCAAGAGATCAAGCTTAAGGACATATCCTTTTATGATTGTAAAATTATTTTAGGGTGGTATGAATAGTGAATAAACCACCAATTGGTCCAAGAAGAGTGTGGATGGTTGAGATTGGTGAGGCCCTAGATTTAAGGGTTTGAAGTCACTAAATTGGGGCTTTTGGGGTTCCTTGAGGCTCGGGCCTAATTCCCCTTAGGATTAGAGTTTTTGTGTCATCTTAGGTCACTACCCAAGAGATGGTACATTGGGAACATAATTATGGTATAGTTGCTTTGTAAATTGGGGTCTTTTTATGCATATTTGGAGCCATAGTGTGAGGACATTCACATATGTTCCAAAGGAGTCACTAGTTTCCTTTTGGTATGTTGTAGAAGGGGATAAAAGGTATCCAAAAATATCATTTTTTTGGTTAGTCCTTTGGGAAAATCTAAACTTAAGGGAAAATTACTCTCGTTGCAGGGCTACAAGGAAGGCTATTAGGCCTAGTAGTAGTTTCGTGAAGAATTAAAGGCTTGGAGAGTTCGGTGGGTTTTGAAACCTTGAAACCACTTTGATATGTCCTCATACACCCCATATACATCAAATCCATGATTAGTTTGTACCTAGGGTAACCTTGGTTGTATTTGGTCTATTTGAGCCATTGTGCTTTGGGAAGGGTAGTTCATTTGTGAACCAAACTTGGCATCTTACCTTGAAGAGCAGTCCATCACATCATCCAGTGCATCAAGTGGTATCAGAGCACAAGTAGATCAGGGAAGATGTTTGAAGGAGAAGAGGAGTTTCCTACAAGGATGACAAACATAGAGTTGGCTAGGATAGTCAGGGAGCAGTTGGTAGACAACAAGAAGTTGAAAGGAACATTGGAACAAAGGGAGAAAGAGAACCATGAGAAGGACAGAATGATAAGGACCATGATGGAGAGAATCTCAGCACTAGAGAAGAGAGACAAGAACATCAGATTGGAAGAAGAAGAAGAAGAAGAAGAAGAAGAAGAAGAAGAAGAAGAGGAATTAAATCCCGAGGATGAGAGGATGGCTAAGTTGGTGAAAGCCATAAAGAATGGAGATTCAAGGGTAAGGACAGACTTACCAATGTATGGAGGAAAGATGGATTATGAGGAACTAATATATTGGTTCAGTGCAATTCAGAATTGCTTTGAGTGTGAAGGAATAGAGGAGAAGGAAAAACTGAAGATTGCAAAGTCCAGGATGAAGGGACATGCATTATTGTGGTGGGATTGCGTTCAGGCAGAAAGATGGAAGAATGGGAAACCCAAGATCACATCTTGGTATAGTATGATGGAGAAGATGAAGGAAATTTTTTTGCCAAAGGATTATAGAGTGCAATTGTACAAGAAGATGAGAGATTTTAGACAAAAGGATATGGATGTGCAGAGGTACACTAAGGAGTTCCATAAGTTGGATATCAGTACAAGGCATGAAGAATAAATGAAAGAAAATATTGCAAGGTACATGGGGGGGTAAGGTTCAACATTCAAGATGAACTTAGTCTTATTGCCCCAAGGACAGTTGATGAATGCTATCAAATGGCCATGAAGGCTGAAGAGAAGACAAGGAGAAGGCATGAGAAGAAGAATAGTACAAGAGGAGGATCTTCTATGAGGGGAAGAGGAGGTAGAGGTACCACTTATTTTCAGAGTCACAATGAAAAAGACAAGCCATACACATCAGAGACAAGAGGAGGATATAGAGGAGGAAGAAGTGGAGGAAGAGGAAATGGGATGTTCACAGGGAGATGCTTTACTTGCAATGAAGTGGGTCATCAGTCCTTTAGATGTCCTAAATGGAATGAGGACAAAAGTAGGGATAAGAGAGTGAACTTGATGGAAGAAGACACAAAGAGGGAAGAGCAGAAAGAGCCCATTGTAATTCAACCAGAGGATGGAGAATGCTTATTGATGGGAAGAGGACAACCATGGAATCCACAAGTGAGTATATTCATATCAAATTTCTTAATTCAAGGTAAAGTATGTAGACTCATTATAGACTCAGGAGCAAGTCATAACGTTGTGTCTCATGAGGTTGTGAGGAAGTTAAATTTGAAAACATTTCTACATCCTAAGCCATATTATGCTACTTGGGTAAATGTGAATCAAAATTTGTTGGTTAGTACTCAAGTCATGATTGAATTTTCAGTTGGCAAGTACAAAGATAGGGTATTATATGATGTTTTGGATATGATTTATGGACATTTGATCTTTGGTAGGTCTTGGCAAAGGTCAAGGAAATTTATTCATGATGGATTCAACAACAAGTACTTGGTTCACCAAGAAGAACCAATACTTATGTGTTTTGGGCAGGAGATAGAAAAGAAGGTTCGGTATGATACTGGATGGAAGAGAGATGAGAAAGTATAGTCAAGAGGCTACTATGAAAGTCCTAAAGGAGGAGAGCTTTGGGACCTAGCCTTTGTGAAAGTTGGGACCATAAAGTGTCCTATGATGCAGTCAGAGAAAAGCAAGGGGGCAGAGATGTTAGATCAAAGATCTAAGCCATGGAGTGGGTCAAAGGAGGAGGAATTCCAACCCTCTTACTGTCCTTCCCAAGGGCAAGAAGCAAAACCATGTTTTTCTTTTAACAAATTGTGTGTGAATGCAGGTTGGCAAGATGTGAGAAGGAAGACCACTTTGGGGGATTACTTCACCCCTACATTGTAGAGGTCCTTTAAGCCACACAATTCTTCAGACAAGCATTTCATTGATGGTGGAGAGTATGGTGCAGGAGCACCAAGGACCAACATGAAGACCATGAATCAAACCATGAAGAATATGAAGGAATTGAGTGCGCCTAATGGAAATCAGAGGTCCAAGAAGATCAATGGGATCCTAGGTGATGAAAATCATATCAACTATGGTGTATTGGCTCCTATAATGTTTTGATGCCATGAAATGGCTTTTGCATATTAAGAATAAGTTATATCCTGAAAGGATTAAATAAATGTAATTTGGACCATTAGTGTCCCAATGTGTTTAGGAGATTCTAGGGGTTTAGTTTTGTTTTAAATAAGTCTCCTAGGTTTTTTACAACCTTTGGAGTTCTTAATTTCCAATTTTCAAAGGTTTAAAAGCATTCTTAAAGTTTGAAAATTCAAATATTTTAAAAGTAACTGCTAATAGCCATTTAGGAGGGAAATGAAGTTTCTATTGTAAAAAATACTTAACTAATCCCTCAAACCGATTGAAAGAGGTTGGGGAAGTTAAGTTTTACATTCCTATTTGTATTTGGCATTCCATTGTTCACATGTGGTGGCTGGAGTGTACGGACTGCAACAACAATATCAATAAAAGACAAGTTTAAATCTGCAATTTTGATGTTCTATGCAATTTGAATGGTTTAAAAAATTATTGCTTTGAGTTTTGAGTGATTTTGGAATAGTAAGAAATATAAGATCATTTTTATTTCCTTTCCAATGCATTGAGGGTCGTTTTCCATGACTATACTTTCATTTCTAGCAAGTTAGAAATCTGATTTTGTTAAGTTTGTATCCATTTTGTAGTTAGCTTTGAAAAAATAGATCCTTTCCATGGAATAAAAGGCCTAGAATCCATGGAAGGAAGATACTAACCATGTATCATAAGTTCTAATGCTGATTCTTGCAGAGATTTGAGGAATGAAGTGATCACAAGTTGATTTGGAGAAGGGTTTCAAGTGAAATTGAGGGCTAAGGTATAGCAGCAAGAGATCGGGCTTAAGGACATAGCCTTTTTATGATTGTAAAAGTATTTTAGGGTGGTATGAATGGTGAATAAACCACCAATTGTTCCATGAAGAGTGTGGATGGTTGAGATTGGTGAGGCCCTAGATTTAAGTGTTTGAAGTCACTAAATTGGGGCTTTTGGGGTTCCTTGAGATTTGGGTCTAATTCCTCTTAGGATTATAGGTTTTGTGTCATTTTAGGTCACTTCCAAAGAGATGGGACATTGGGAACATAATTATGATATAGATGGTTTGTAAATCGGGGTTTTTTTATGCATTTTTGGAGCCATAGTGTGAGGACAGTCACATATAGTCCAAAGGAGTCACTATTTTTATTTTGGTATGTTGTAGAAGGGGATAAAGGGTATCCAAAAATACAATGTTTTTGCTTAGTCCTTTGGGAAAATCTAAACTTAAGGGAAAATTAATCTCGCTGCAGGGCTACAAGGGAGGCTATTAGGCCTAGTAGTAGTTTGGTGAAAAATTGAAGGCTTGGAGAGTTGGGTGGGTTTTGAAACCTTTAAACAGCTTTTATATGTCCTCATACACCCCATATACATCAAATCCATCATTATTTTATACCTAGGGTAACCTTGGTTGTATTTGGTCTATTTGAGCCATTGTGCTTTGGGAAGGGTAGTTCATTTGTGAACCAAACTTGGCATTTTACCTTGAAGAGAAGTCTATCACATCATCCAGTGCATCAAAATCCCATTGCAATAACTTCACTTCAATTACTTAATGTTCATTGATTTTTCATAGTTTATGATTTTGATGAGTATAAGTAGTTTGGAAATCATACTTATACCGATAGATTATTGCACCCTTCTTAGCGTAGTTGATTTAGTGAAGCAAGGACTGGTTTGGTCTCACCACAATGTCAACATTGTCTTGAATTAGTAGAGTTATAAGTTGTTTAGATCCCTGAACACTCATTCTATTTGTAATTTATTTCAATTCATTGTTAGAAGTAGTTTGAAGAGCTCATTTTCTATAACATTTGCATTCAATAAGTTGATAGATTCTCCACAAAAGAGGAAATATAACCCCCTAGGTGATTACCAATGAATCACATTATAAAACTATTATGTTGTCTTAGTTTATCACATATTGTCACATGTTTACCATCTAAGCTTCCTAGTTCAAGAGAGGGCCATATACTTTTTCTACCCTGGGATACTAAGTGTTTTATCTTGTACCTTGGAGTGGTCAAGAAACTCACATCAACTAAATTGGAAATGGAGAGACGGGCATGTGCAAAGTTTATTTGCAGAACTATCAATGAGTAAAGAAATTTTGGATAGGATAAATTAATTTTCACCAGAGAAGTTTGAGAAAGCCTTAAGATCGACTCCAAAGCAAGAGAAGGAATTGTTATAGTTGCAATTTCACAAATGAAAGAGAAAAAAATGAACAACTAATACAAGTGAAGGATGATCCTCAAGTCAATCAATCAATCTAAAAAAATCTCCTAATCAATAAATTTCAATACAATCAACTCCAATTGCAAGTCAAGAAGTTTCAGTTCAAGCTACTCAAGTTCAAAGAACTAAATTTTAAACAGTTTCAGTACAACAAGTCAATACGACAATGGAACATTAGCATAATGGTGCATCTTGGTTTTTTACAATCCCTCTCCATTAATTTTCAATAAATACCATGATAAACCTAAAAACTTGGACAAGTTTTGCTCCAATTTTCAAGTCAATGATCCAAATTGAACAACGAAGGAACATATCAAGATTTTTGAAGCACTATGTTGCGGGAAAATTGGTCATGGAGATGTGGCATGTTGTCTCTTTACTCATTCTTTGGGAGATGAAGGTATGTATTGGTTTATACATTTACCAAAACCTTCCATAGACTCATGGGAAGCATTGAAGAAAGTATTTGTAAACAAGTTTGGTATTCTAATTTTACCATCCAAATTGTTTTCACAATTTGTTCAAGTCAAGATACATGAAGTTGAACTAGTCACTTCTTTCAATAATCGATTCCATAAGGCATACACGAGTTTGTGAGCTCCCTATATTTTTGACAATGCAAGAGATATTTATTATAAGGCCTTGGATGTATTAGAATAATTTTCTATTTTTAGTTGGTTATTTTTAGTTTCCTTTTAATGGTCATTTATGTAGCATTTTTTACACTTCTTTTGTTTGAAGTCCAAGTTGCTAATTTTAGTTTCACTAGAAGCTTCAATTCCATGGGTGGTTCTTTTTAGAACACCCTCTTGTAAATTTCTATATGTACATGATAAATTCATTAACTCAAGCACGCAATTTTGTTTCATGGTATCAAAGCCAATCGATTGGGCCTTCTGATTTGTGCGGGTCTTTACCAAGGAATTTTGTGGGTGTGTTTTCCACTTGAGTCGCATCACTTTTTTTGCAAAAATTTCATGGGTTTGTTTTAGACTGATTCATGGTCGTTTCTTATCTGCAAAACTTGAGGGTTTTAGCAGCTTGTGGGAGCCGTAATTTCTAGGAAATCACATGTTATTTTCACAATCTTTTTGGACTAATGAAGGAATTTCTGCCACAAAATTTTCACACCTTTTTCTACCACCTTTTGTCACAATTTTTATATGCTTTTTCCAGCTGCAAAATTTTCTCTTTTAGATTAAATTGTGCTATTTTACCTCCCCATCCTTCTTTCATATGTTTCATGACTCTACACAAGGCAGATTTCTATCCCGCCATTTTGTTTTGGTCTGGATGCTCTTGGGCATGGACCTTATTGTAATTTATCTTTTGCATGGCCAAATTTTAAATCTCTTTTGGCATGGCTGACTTTGTTGTAATCCCAATGACCTATCTTGTATATAAGTAAAATGTGTGCTTTTCCAAAATGTAAGAGTGTAGTGAGTGAGAAAGTGAAGATATATGAGTAGAGTTTTGGAAAGAAGAATTCAATTTTGATCAGGTTTCTATTTTGTGATTGTGGTAGAGGAGTAAAGGCAGTAATAGTGTGTTGTTGAGGTTGACAGAGTTTTGCAGGACAAATGCATTATAATAAGAATTTATCTTAATCTATTTTGGAGACTTGTATGTACCTTGTCCCTAGGATAGTGAGTATTGAGTGTACAAGTTTTTCTTTGTATCTTGCTAATTTTGGAGAGTTGTATGTACCTTGTCCCTAGGATAGTGAGTCTTGAGTGTACAAGTTCTTCATTGTATCTTGCTAATTTTGAAATGAGCCTCTATTTGCAAATCCAGAGCAATGAGCTCCAATCTGTATTTAGTGTTATATTGGCAGTGAGCCTCTAGTTGCAAGTCTAGAGTAGTGAGATCCTACTATCTTTGTAATCAGATCATATATTCAGTAATTTATCTTTATGAGCAAGTGCTCACAATGGTTTTTCTCAGTTTGGGTTTTTCGTGTATAATTTTTTTTGTTTATATGTGTTGTTGTTTTAGTTTGTTATTTTCTTAATGTATTTTGTAGTGAATATTCAAGACAGTTGATTACTTAAGTGATATTTTGATTTATACTAATTCACTCTTCCCCTCTCAGCATACGGTGTGTGTACAAAAATTGGTATCGGAGCAAGGCTCCTCTTGAAGAAGCTTAACCGCCTAAGGTTGATCCAAAGTATTTAACACCATGTTTGAAGAAGATCTAATTGATATGAATGATTGGGATGATGATGGAAATATGGATCATCAACTGAGGACTTATTTGCATGATCTAGATAGAACTAGATTCAATTTGAAAAAGGTTGAAGATAAGATTATGTTTCAAAAAACAATTCTGGAAGATGCAAATAAGGAAATAGAAGAATTTGATGAAAATTTGAATGGGAAGACTGAAGAATGTTCCAAATTGAAAAAAAAAAGATTTAGAAGAAGCCAAGGGACAAATTGAAAAAGGGTTAAAACTAGAAGATGAATGTGATATACTTGATACAATGTTGATGAGAAGAATACAGAGTGTGCAATTAAACAAACTAAAGTTGAAAAACTCAAAATGGAACTCTAATAATTAAAAGGTGGGAAGGACAAAGTGGTTTTTGCATTGTTGAAGAACACTGAAGAAAGAAACAACGAATCAAAAAATCAGTTGAAGACAAAAAGGTTCTGGTAGATCGGAAGCAAGAAAAATACAAAAAGGGGTTGATGAATCTAAATCATAGACCTTCTCCTATTCATTCAAGGTATTCATCTTTCAATGGAGTTTTTTTCTTGCAATAAAGGACACAAAGCTAATTAATGTAGAAGTCTGAAAAAGAGTTATGTTTTTAATGGAAGATGCTTGCATTGAAATAATTTTGGACTTAAGGTTTTTCGGTGCGAAAGTAGAATGGATATGAATAGATCTAGTAAGAACCTCAATGGTTATTTCTATGGTTGCAATGGATATGGACATTGAATGGTTGAATGTAGAATAAATAACAATGTCCAGAAGAATGGAACTACAAGAATGAAGAAGAATGGTCTAGTTTGCTATAACTATAACATGACATGATATATTGCAAGGTTTTGCAAAAATATGAATAAAAAGAATGATTGTCTGATGGTTTTAAGTTAGAGATGGAAAAAATGAAAAGTGTGAATGATTATCCCAAACCTATTCATTATGAGAATTTATTTGTCCGTCTTAAAAGGATTCAGATGGTGTTTTTTCTAAGATTGATGAAAGAGTTATTTACAAGGATATTTTTGTCGATATATTCATGTCAATTTGGAAGAGTATGATCAAGGAAAACTCGAGAAGTTCAAAGATAATCATTTAGTTGAGGTTTTCTTGTTTAAAAATACATATGCCATTAGGGCAAAAGGGTTTGGATGCATGGAGGAATTTATAGATGTTTGAAGACGATTATGTTGTAAAGATTGGATTGAGTAGACTACATGGAGAATACATCTAGCTATATTAGATTTAAGTTTTGTTATGAAAAAGGGTTTTACATGTAATTTATTTATAAAATAATATATCATTTGAAGCATAACCCAAACATTCATAAGTTCCAATTTAGAGATCAACAAACTCAGGAGTAAATTAATTTTCTTCATACAAGTAGATTTATACATCCTTATTTAAGGTCTTTCAAGATTACCTTTCAATAATAAAAAGTGGAACATCTTTGGGCTCATCTCCTTTAGAATCTAATATTAGAAATTTTGAGGTAGGCTATGGCCATTGGTACTTTTCTTTCACCTCTTTGTTGAGGATTGATGTATTAACTTCACACCCAAAAGATACACATTTTCTTGTATAACCTATTATTTTCATGATCTTCAAACCAACATTCTTTTCAACTTATCATTTACTAGCATCACACACTAAATACTTTGACCTTAGACTCTCATTTCTCTTTAGTGCAAGTAACTAATATAACTGATTATTTTGTTCTTTTGAAAAGAAAAAAAATTCCTTTTTGAAAATTGTTTTCCAATCTAAACTATTTCAATTTTTCTTTTTTAAATTAACCACCAATTCATCTTTTAAGTAATCCTTTAACATATTAAATTTTCTTTTTCTTTTTTCACCATTTCACTAGTCTTTCCCATTAGAACAAATGATTTATACTAACATTTCTGAACTTTGTGGTTCTCTTAGTAGCTACTATCAACTCTGTGATTCTTCTTTAGCAGCTACGGTTATGACAAAATACCAAATGTGGAAACTCTTGCAATCTCCTTTAAACAAACTTAAGAGACCCAATCGTCTATCTCCTTTGGCTATGGTTTTCTGTCGTGTGACCTCCTTGCAATGACGAGCACAAAATAACGAATACTGCGATCTACTTTCACGGTGATCCTTCTTTTCTTGACTTGCCTCCAAACTCATGATCTTTTGGACAACCTGTAATCGTGCTATTATTTTCCTAAAAGGTTCAAATGTTTATTTCCTTTGATTCAAGAGCATTACTTGATTTCGGCAGTTGAATAAATATAGCGATCAGTGTTCTCAATTGGCTGCTTCAATTTCTCTCCGACAAATGCAATCCAACATTTAATTGACTAAATGACTACGATTTGTACTTTCAATGGCTGCAACTTCTTGTGGATACCTCCTGGTACACTATCTTTTCATTAGTTGTGATCTTGCTTTCAAAGAATCTTCACAAAAACTGCGAATTTATTGATGAAAACCACGGCTTCAAATACACGACTTCAGGAAACAACAATGTCTTTCCTTTTTTACAGCTATTTCATAATACGATCAAACGGTCTCTCCAACCTTCCAAAACCCCTTATTCTTTTGGTGCAGCTTCGGAAATTACTGAAGACTTCAGCAATTTCATTTTTCAATGATTTCTCCTTGGCTGGGTGCTTCACATTAATAGCTTTTTCTTTGCTTAGACAACTTCAAGCCAAAAGTCTCTGAGATCTTTGAAGAATCTTCCAATGATTTCTATGCTACTCTCTTCTTTAACTTGGTCTCAAGCACCATCATTCTGTCTTGATAACCCTAGATCTTCCTGCTCTAACTTCTAACTCTTCACTTTTCTACTGCTCTGTTACCAAATATAGATTCTGAAACATAGACAATGTACAGAAATTGAAACATAGACAATATACAGAAATTGCAACAGCAAACAGAAAATTACTTTTTAACACAGGAATTTTTCATTCATTCATCTTGATTAGATCATGTCCTGATACAAAGGTCTTTACAGACTTTCAGACTCAACAAGAAGGGGATCTCTTTTATACAGTTAACAAACCCTAAAAATAGACAATAAATGTGACTTGATTGTTCCATGCATTTAGCATGGATAAATGAAATCACCTAAAATAAAACTTCAAATATAGATCTCAAAATATATCACCAATCAAGCATTATGCAAGTGCAATGCATCACACCAATACTGGAGGTCAACGAAGTCAGATTGACAAAAAATTCTTTGAAAGTGGTGATATTCTAGTTGCCATTTTACAAGTGCTTGATATGGATGTCATCAAAGGATTTATTTGAGACAATGTCAACATTGGCGTCAGTTTTATGTTTCTGTGTAATATATATACCTTCATTAGTGAAAAGTGTTGAAAAATAGGGCACAGAGGAAACAGAGGAAATACTAAGAGAAACCAATGGAAGACTTTATTGATCACAGATGATCAGATAAAGATCTGATACCAAATGCTTACATAAACCCTCTATTTATAGAGGGCTGGGAATGCTCCAGAATTCTCCAGAGTCATACATTATGGATTGGTGGTCCGCTGGAAGGATCTAGACAGGTACTGAAAGTTGATTTTAAATGCAGTCAATATGGTTGGTGCGGGAAGTTTCTAGGAATGGTTGGTAGTCATTTTGTCTTATTGGAGATAATTAATTTAATATTCTAACAAAAAGAAACTTACCAAGGTCATGGGACAACAGATTTGGAATACGAGAATGATAGGCATGGAAGCAATTGTTGACAACATTGCTCTTGTAAGTGCGAGTACTCTTCCTCTCAAAGAAATTGAATGTCACAAATTTGCTTTATTTAGTATTAATCATGACATTGGCACTAGATTCATGGTGTAGGATAAAGAAATTGTAAATATTTAAGATCTCAAATGTTTGGTGAGTTTTTATTGCCCACCATTAAATGATTTGGCACTCTATAAATGTAAGAAGAGATCATCAACCCATTTTCTTAATACCCTACCATTTTCCTAATACCCTACTACGAGAACATATTTCTTTAAAACGTTATATCAAACAGTTCACAAGTCTTCTCTATGTTTCCACATTTGTGACATTTTGTCAAACAATTCTTGAAATATTATTTCAAATAGTTTGTGTGCTTTGTCTATACTTATACATTTTGCATACATGCCTACTAAGAGAATTGTAGCTGTAACATGTAACAAAATTTCTATATTGTTTATCCTATGGTGGATGTCAATATCTTGTTCCAAAGCTCTCATTTTTTAATAGGCTGTATGATGCAAAGGTTGTAAAATTCAACTTTTAGACTTGCAATCACTTTTGATTGAATGTTTCTAAATCGTTTTCCACAAATGCATTTCAGACATATCACGCAATTATAGAATTCAATGAAACCACATTTCATTGAGGCGTCCGATCAAATAGTTCATGTGCCTTGTCTATACTTCCACATTATGCAAGCATGTTTGCCAAAGCATTTCCAACTATGACATCTACCAATAATCACCCATTCATTATGCTTTGATGGATGCCCATACCTTATTCCAAAGCTTCCATTTTGACACAGGGCAAGAGTACGTTGGCAGAGAGCTTGGAATGCAATCCGTCCCTACTGTAGGCGTGACAGGAAATTTGAGCCATTTCAGGCAATTATATTTAATACTTCCTAAAATTTATGAAGCAAAATAAATTAAAATTTTATTCCTATTTGAAAATTGCAGAAAGACTGGAAGCTACTATACATTGTAGCTGGAGAAGGGCAATGTTTACTGAGTATACTAGATGACATTTTATAAAGCAATAATTTATTTTAATTATTATTATTTCAATCAAAGTACACCCAATTTTCTGGATAGACACTGGTGTGAGGAAGCATCTCAAAGTTAAAGTATTGCAACAGCGATAAATTGGCAATGGTACTGGGGAGGTTTTTTAAACTTACACACCCTTTCAAGTCCAAGATCTGAAGCTGTGACAGGTTCCCAATGGTATGAGGTAGGCTATTCAAAGTTGTACACTCTTTCAAGTTCAGGTGCTGCAGCTCTGACAGGTTGCCAATGGTAGCAGGGAGGCTATTTAATCCATCACATCCTTCCAAGTCCAATTGCTTTAGCTGGGACAGCTGGCCAATAGTATCAGGAAGGTTCTTCAATCTATCACATCCTTCCAAGTTCAAGTGCCACAGTCGTGACAAGTTGCCAATGGTAAAAGGGAGGTTAATTAACCTATCACACCATCTCAAATTCAAGTGTTGCAACTGGGACAAATTGCCAATGGTATGAGGGAGGTTATTCAATATTTCACACCTTCCCAAGTCCAAAAGTTGTAGCTGTGATAAGTTGCCAATAGCATCAGGAAGATCATTTAACCTATCACACCCTTCCAAATACAAGCACTGCAGCTGTGTGAGGTTGCCAATGGTATCAGGAAGGCTAGCTAAGTTTTCACACCTCGCCAAATCCAAGAACTGTAGCTCTAACAATTTGCCAATGGTATTTGGGAGGTTGTTTAAGCTTCTACATCCTCTCAAATTCAAGTGCTTCAGCTGTGACAGGTTGCCAATGGTACGAGGAAGGTTACTTAAGCTTTCACACCTTCCCAAATCTAAATGCTGCAGTTGTGGCAGGTTACCAATGGTACCAGGTAGATTATTTAATTTATCACACCATCTCAAATTCAAGTGTTGAAGCTGTGACAGGTTGCCAATGGTACAAGGGAGATTACTTAACCTATCGCACCCTTCCAAGTACAAGCCCCGCAGTTGTGAAAGGTTGCCAATGGTGTCCGGAAGGTTATTGAAGCCTTCACAATAGTACCATTCCAAGTGATGCAGCAATGACAGGGTACCAATAGAGTCGGGGAAGTCATTTAGCCCTTCACATCCTTTTAAGTACAAATGTTGCAGCAATTCTATATTAAGAAGTGAAAATATGGAGGAGATAGAAAGGTTGTCAAAGAAATTGCAGTCATTTAGTTGCATAATCTTCAATTGCCTAATTTTGCCAACAAATATGGACCGAAGTAGTTTCCTTAGTGCTCTATCTATATTTCTTATTGCTGTAAGGACCACCTTTATTGCTCTGTTCCTGCCGATTGCAAAGGTACAATCTTCTAACTTCAACCATATCAAACTTTTAGGAAGCATAGCTAGTATGTCTTCTGTCAGGACATCAATGGGCATATTCTGCAAATGAAGATAGCAAAGACCAGGTCTGCACATCATTTTAAGCCTTTGTAGATTGCCTCCATTGAGCCGAAGGCGAGAGAAATTGATGTTGGATACAGTGCTTGAATAAGCAGCCTTCTCTAGCTGGGTACCCTCTTTCTCCCATAGTCGGGTACCCTTTTTTTCTCTTTCAGCAATCAACCGCCCCATGTCTTGCAAATGGTCATGCATATCAAAGATACCTTTGTCGTCAATCTTTATCAGTAACTTCATTGAAAGATTACATACAGCACTGTCTACCATCTTGTACAAGGATTTCCACATAACAATGGGAAATCTTTTATTTTCTCCAATGAAGAAACAGGCAATGTCTACAAATATTTCTTTTTCATCATTACTAAGAGCATTATAACTGATGTAGAGTCTTTCATGAATCTCTGGGTTGAGAATAATGTCGCGAAGAGCATCGGTCCAGCAACCTATGTTATCCTGCTTGTCATACAAGTAGGATCCAATCACTTCTAATGAAAGAGGATGCCCCTTACAGACTTCCACTATTCTTTTGGTCAGATCTTCGTAACTAGGACTTGGAGATGTTCTGAGAAAGGCATGCCAACTAAATAATTGAAGACCTTCATTTATTTCCAATCCATTCATCTCGTAGATGCATGGGGATGGAACTTGAGCAACATTGAGAATGTGCTTGTCTCTAGAAGTTATAATAACTCTGCTGCCAGGAGCTAGCCAATCCCCAACCAAAGCATCCAACTTTATAATTGCATCCACATCATCCAAAATAAGTAACACACGTTTTCGTCCCAGACGATCTCTAAACAAAGATATGCCCTTGTCAACACTGTGCACTTTTCCATCATATCCGGTTAGCTCTTCAAGAATTTGTTTCTGTACATTTGTGAGGCCTGTAGGGTCTCCAGCAGTGGTGCGGACATTGAATACAAAGGAAGCAGCTTCAAAATCAGAATAAATTTGATTGTAGACAGCCTTTGCAACTGTGGTCTTCCCAATACCACCAATACCCCATATTCCAATTTTGACCACATCATCCACTGAATTTAAATTCAATGTCTGAATGAAAACATTCTTGACATTGTCCAATCCCACTGGATACTTGGCAACTTCTAACGGCACTCTATCTAATGTCTTAATCAGGTCATTCACCACAGTCTTTACCAGCCGAGCTTCATAGCTGCAATGGGGAGGGTAGGTCACTAGAAATTACAAACTATAATTATCATCAATCTCCTGCTTTGCAAAATGCAGCAATAAAGGTTGGAAAATAAAACTTTAAAAAGAAAACTTGGAATACCCATTCTCTTTTTTATGTACTAAATGAAGGGAAGTGTCTAAAATTGCTATTGTTTTTTTCTTTATTGAAAAAAGCAACAAAAGTAATACAAATATGAGCAGCAAAAAACAACTGCAGCAAATAAAGAGAGGACAGCAGCAGCAAGAGAAAGCTGAATGTTTTGAGTGAAAAAAATTTGAATAATTTGTCCATTTGGAATAAATTGAACCTTTTCAAAAGAAATAGACAAAAAGGTTAGTGAGAAAATTGTTGATGTTGTCTTTAAGTTCAAACGCTTTTGGAATGAATAAAAATTGATTGACTTTGTCTATTAATAAATTAGATTAATAAAAAAAATAGAGAATAAAAATCTAAAAATTTAGGTCTGTTTGTTTCATGGAATTAGACTGGAATTGGCATTATCTAATTCTGTCTAATGCCAATTCCATATTTGTGTCCATCTTACAAAATTGGAATTGGAATTTTCAAATTTCAATTTTGCCCCAAAATGGGATTATACATTTTCCACCTAAATAGGTGGAATTGGAATTGTTTTTACAAAACCAAATTTAAGCTTTACACGTGTGTATATGTATGTGTATGTGTGTATATATATACATGTGTGGATATACACGTGTATATATACATATATGTATATACACACAAACATGTGTATATAAACACTCACACATGTGTATGTGTATATATGTGTATGTGTGTATATATGCACAAATGTGTGTATACACATAGATGTGTGTATACACGTATGTGTGTATATATGCACACATACATGTGTGTATATATGTATATAAGTGTATATACACGTGTTTATATATTTATCCACACGTGTGTGTATGTGTATGTGTGTGTATATGTGTGTGTATATATACACACACATGTGTGTGTATATATACACACACGTGTATGTGTATGTACACGTGTATACATACACACATGTGTGTATATACACACATGTATACACATATACACGTGTATATATCTGTATATATACATAGATATACACACCATATTTAAAAAATTAAGAAATAAATAATTAAAATTTCTTATGCATCTTTTCAATTATCTTCTGGGTGAACCAAACGGGTCCAGCCCATATTCTAGAATTCATTTTCAGAATTGCAGGATTAGCAGAATTCCAGAATTCAGTTGAATTCCAGAATATAATAAAATAAAGAATAAAATAGTGAAGCTCATGACTTACCCGTGAGTAATATCCATGGACCATCCTGAATGAGAACAGATCTGTAGAAGGGCCTGCTGCCACCCATCAATCACCTCTGTTGGGGATCGATCTGGATTGCCATAATGCTTGAGAAATGATTTCCGATACGGACTGGACTTGCTTTCAGGGTATCTGACATGAGTTGGATCCACATGATAAAAGAGGGGAATAATCAAACCAGGGGTCCTCAACATTGCAGCGGCCTCCTTCAGACACCATGTTGAGTCTGCATATCCTTGAGAAAATATGGGAATCCGTATCGCACTGTACTCTATTGCTTTTTCCAAGCTCAACCCAATTATTTCCCCTTTTTCGAGTTTGTCACTGTCAATGAAGACATTGAGTCCTGCTGCAGAGAGAGATTGGAAGAGATGATCAACCAGAGTCTTTCTTACATCTGGTCCCCTAAAACTCAGAAACACATGATACCTCTTATCACTTTGGAAGGCAAGTTTAGTTGTGGGAGGATCGTACATGTCAAAGGAAGGCGTTGAGGGTCCAGCAGAAACAGATGTAGATGGTGCAAATTCTTGAAGCAGTGGGTGCGTGCTATTGTCTGAAGTAGATGCCATGATATTGGATTGAAGTGAGGACAAAAAAAAGGCAAAGCTTAGAGCAAATGAGAAAAAACTTGTTGTTGAAGGGTAAAAGGGCGAAGTGGATGAAAGAATGTCTGACAGAGGTACTTAAAAGAGGAGAGACCATACGCGTGGACATGCTATGAACGCGTAGGAAAGCGCGGGGAAGAAACGGAGAAGCATCACCGATTGTGACGTAATTAAATTGTACTATGATTTGAATGGTGTGGATGTGAGAGGTGGAGCCCATTCTAAAACACGTGGTGTGTCAGGATCGAATCAAGGATCGCCGACTATGACGTAATTGAATAATAATGCAAGTCGAACGGGTGTTGACGTGAGAGGTGGAGCCCACTCTGTAGGAAAAACATGGGCAATGGCTAAAAACGCGTGGATTTACACCTCGTTCCACGTGTTGTCCTTGTCTTTTCCGCTCTGTCAGGGGAAACAAAATATCCGTCGTTGTCCTTTTCCGCTCTTCAGGAAAACAAAATATCCGTTTGACCCGTCGTTGGTAATATTTTCGTAGATAGGAATCTTATAAAAGAAAATGGTAAATATTTATTATTATTATGGTTATATTTATAAATATAATAATTAAGTAATGATGGAGAAGTAGACTATTTTTTTATTTTTTAAATATGTACAGTTTAATTTTAATATTTGAAAAATAGATTTTTAAAAAATATTTTGATGAAGACTATGTAAATGTCATGTTTTTAATGTAAAATACATTAAACTTGGTTTAGAATTTTTAATTGTATTATAAAGATTTAATATATTTTTAAAAAATATTTTGATCAAGACTATGTAAATGTTATGTTTTTAATGTAAAATATCATTAAACTTGCTTTAGAATTTTTAATTGTATTATAAAGATTTTTAAAAATAGAATAATTAATAATACCAAATTTTAATGTATTATAATAATATAAAATTTTAAATTCTACATGTGAAATTTCTAAATATTATTAAAGAAATTTTAAACTTTATAAATTGTGGAAAATTGCTATCATTAAAACATTTTTCTCATTTGAAATCTTTAGGATCTAACATAATCTTGATGTTTCAAAAATTCTATGCACAATATTAAAAATGATGGTATTAAGGCAAATTTACTTTTCATAATAAGATGAAGTGAGTTGCAAAATACTATTTATAATTACTTTTATTAATATTATAATTTAATTATATTTAGAATTCTAAATATAATTAAATTCTAAATTCTAAATATAATTCTTAATATCTAAATTATAAATTTATGTAACTTATTATTAAAATTTCAAATTTAACTTAAGTTATAATTAAATATTATCAACATAATACATACAATTAATTATATAAATTTATATATAACTATATAGCATATTTTTAATAAATTATAATCTTAAGGTTGGGTTTCCAATACTATCTCTAAATATGGAGCCATCCTTCGGGTTATGGTTAGAATTATGGTCAATGTCATGGTTAGGATTATGGTTAGGAGGGTTGATGGTTATGGTTTAGATTTTGTTTAGGATTAGGATATTTGACATCATGGTTATCCTTAGGGTTAGGGTCAAGGTTAGGATTAGGATTAGGGTTAGGGTTAGAATTTGGGTTATGGTTAATATTATTGTTACGGTTACGGTTTTGGTTATAGATAGAGTTAGAGAAAGGATTATCGGCAAGGTTAAGGTTTAGGATTAGGATTGTAGTAGTTGTGGTTAGCGTTTACATCATGGTTAGGACTAGAGTTAGTGTTTGGGTTAGGGTTACGATTTTGATTAGGGTTATAGTAAGAATTAGGGTTTAGAGTTAGGTTTGGGTTAGGGTTATGATTTCGATTAGGGTTATGGTAAGAATTAGGGTTCAGGGTCAAATCAAGCTTTCATATCATGCTCCAATTTCTCTTTCCCAGCTTACACATCCTCATGATGGATCATAAAGCATGATTTGAAATGATGAAAAAATTGATCACACAGTCAAATCCAAGAACCATAAAAATAAAATTTTGACTCGTATATATAGTTCATTAAAATTAAAATTTTAAGCATTTACTAAAATGACAAACTTTGAGCTTTTTATGTGCCTATGGGGTCTATTGGGGTTGGTGGGTGGTTTCTTGGTATTATTTTATTCTCCGAGTCTTTATTATTTCCTCTACATTTATTCAAACATAATTTACAACAAAAAAATATTAATAAAAGTAATTATAAATAGTATTTTGCAACTCACTTCATCTTATTATGTGTTGCCAAATTTTAGTTTAAGGGTCTTTAAGTCCTAGGGGGTAAAAAATTTCTTTGGTGACCTACTTCTCATTCATCCTGAAACCTTCCCATAATGTGCTTATCCGATAAATTATTTGCCTTGCCTATTTGAACCTAGCGGGGTTTCAATGTTTTTGCTTCATCCGGTGTTTAGGTGATCTAGGTATGTCGAGAAAAGAGTGTCATAGCATCTTCCGAATGAGAAGTAGTCACCCTCGGATCTGTAATGCTCAATATGTTTTTTCGGAAGATAAACATGTGTTTTATATAAGTGATTGATAAAGCTTTTAATCGTAAAAAGAGTTTTTCAACTCTCAGAGATATCAAGTTGCGGAGTAGTAGCAGTGATCATGCAGTTTTTGGAGAAGTTGGTCTCAGAGGTGCAACCCCAATGCAAGTAAAAAAAAGAAAATAAGAAGTTAAATGCCCCCGACGGAAAAGAAGTTGTTTAAGTGCGCAAAGGATAAAAGGTGAAGCCGTCAGAATACTTTTCCGAAATAAAGGAAACAGGCTTACGGGAAAAGTATTCTCTTATATTCTTTTTCCGCACAAGGTAAAATGGTCTAATGTTCATTCATTTCGGCATCGGAGGGAAAGTATGTTCTTTTTCCGCAAGACTAAAGATTTATTTCAGCAAGCGGCTAATGAACATAAAGTTAAGTGTAAGTTTGAGGATTTTGAGGCCGTTATGTTCTCCGAAATGGGAATTTCAAATAGTCGTTGATTATTAAAAATTAAATGCTAATCCTGTCATTGCGTTCGTTAGGTCACCTTAATTTCATTCATGTGGTGCCAACATTCGAATCTTAGCGGCTATTTCTTAAGCATTCGCCATCCTTTGCTGCTCACCATTTTTTATTAACAAGCCATTTGTCTTCACTCATGTTCTCAGTTTTTTAGTAAATGGTTGTTAAAGCTTCTGGTTACTGTAGATTAATTGGTATTGAAAGTGAATTGAAATAAGTTTCCAACACATCTCTAAGATTCTTTGATCTTGAAGATTTGCACAGAAGATTGAATTCTCATCCAGTTCACCCTATTACACAGAAGCTTAATGACAATGGTCTGGTAGAAGATGCAAGGTTTCCAATGGCAGTTCAAGCTCCTGAGCTCATTAGAGAATGTATACAGAAATATGACCCAGCGACAAAGAAAATCCTATTCCCAGATCAGTCTATTTTGCTAACGATTGATAAAGCCCTAATCCAATCTGCTTTCGGCATTCTGGTGGAAGACATGTATTGTGATATCGACTTTGGTTCTTCTGCGTCTATGTTCAATGAAAAGAAGACTCTAAGGATGGAAGACATGCAGAAGACCTGGTTCCATACCCCTCGATCAAAGAAAAGTAAGATGTCAAAGACTCTCTTCGGAACAACCCTAAAGAGGGAAATTGTTGATATTCTGGCCCTGTTGACCAAATTGGACAGAAAACCTAAGATTTTAGATCTTGTTGAACATAATTTCTTTCTTGTTCAAGCTTTCTATGCAGAAAATATGCTCATTGATTGGACAAAAATCTTGTGTGAGAAGCTAGCATCCTGGATGAGTTCTTGTCAAGGATTCAAAAAGTTCTACATGTCTTCTTACTTGATTTATGCTCTGGCAACTTAGCACCTATGGCCCGACTTACTAGCAATCCCAAACTTTTACAAAAACACCAAAATATATGAGTTCTACCCAAATCTGCAATTGCATTAGAGCTTTGAGGAATATACTGCTGCGAACGATACATTCATAATGATAATTTTTTGGGAACTTCAAGGTTGCCCAGAAATAAGATTCTCGCCAGAGGCCATCTCGGTAATCAGTCAGTCTGGATGCTCTTTCATCCAATTCCTGAGTTTCTCTATCTTCGGATAGGAGCCTTCTCCAGATTTCCTAAGAGATTGCCCCAGTATCCTGAAGATAAGGTGGTCTTGGTAGAGATTTGCCGACAGATATTGAAAGTGAACACTCTGTGTTCAACTGTGAAGAAGATCATCGTAATTTCCTTCCCCGTGGTGGTTGGTCCATATTCCTGTGCATCTAGGTTTGATGCCCAAAATTTAGTAAAGAGTTTTGAGGATAAGATCAAGCTGCTTGATTAGGAGGTTCTTAGGCCTCAATATGATCCTATGGGTTTTGTTAGAGATCACCTGAAGCTCGAACATGCCTACAGACATCTCCTGGATATTAAAGATTTCTAGGCCGAGTGTTTTAATGAGTATCAGACATGGGAGAAATTGTGGGACCCCGTTTAACTTTGGATGAAATTACAATGTATAATAATGTTGTTGATGTATCTGATCTTGCAGATGATGGTCTTTTCATGCACCCTTCGTCCTACAACTAGATCAAGGTGTTTCCCATTTCTTCCTCTCCACCAACTGGTCTAGTGATTGATTCATTGGAGCTTCTCATGAGAGGCATTATCAAGAGAACTGACAAATGGGTAGAATGGACTAGAGCGCGATGGAAAAGAACTTCTGGTGTAGGTTCATCCAAAGGAACAACTTCAGGAGCTGAGCAATCATCTTCAACAGTCACTTCTTTTGTGGCGCTATCAGTTTCAGCAGGTGCAGCGCAATCCACCGGGCAAGGAGGTGACCAGCCCCCGAAAAAGAATGTTCCCATCACTCCGACCTACAGAGATGGTTCGCTCCCAAACATTGGAAATGAAGAAGAGAAGGAAGAAGATAAGGAAAAGGAAAAGAAGAAAGAACAAGAGGTGCTTGTGACCAAGCCTCCCTCACCAAGTCCAATTATCACCTTGGATGACACAAATCCCATGGATGGTTAGGATTCCTCTCAGCCAGTAAATACTTTGGCCCTTTCGGTGACTAAGATTGCCTCCTTCCATGTTCCACCACAAGACAAGCAGACTCCTCCAATTGCCCGAAAGCTATTTGATCCTATGGCTCTCTAGTCTGCAATTAAGGTGCTATCCACACACTCATGGTTGGAGGAAACCATTGAGAAGAAGAAATGACATAAGGAGGCCATTTCCTCAAAGGACCTAATCCTTAAGGCAACCTCATCTCAGCCACCAACAAAGAAGGCGAAGAAGCAAAAGTTCGTGGCTGCCCTTTCCTATGATTCCACAACCGGGCATATGCTAATGGAAATAGCAAGGCCACAAAAAGAAGGAAAGTTTCATGAGCTTTTAGCTCAATATTTCCAGATTATATCCGTGGACCTAGGAGTGCCAGTGCATGACTCGATGGTGAATATCTGGAAAACCACCAATGAGTGGATTGAGGACAATTTAGAAGAACTTTGAGAAGACAAGGAAGTCCTCAAGTTCAAAAATAAGGAGCTAGTAGAGTATATTAAATCTTCTCTTGGCACTACTTCATCTGCTCAGTTTGATCCTAATGCGGAGGAGAATAAGAACTTGCTACTGAAGTTGCAGCAAGAGAGACAGTTTTGTCAAATTGGCAGAGCATAGATAGAAGCGATGAAGGTTCAAGGCCCCATTGTCATTGAGAATTTGGGGAACCTTCTACTTGATGTAGAAAAATTGAAGGATACAACATCAAAACACCAGGAGACCATCTATAATGCATCCACTGGATTGACAGAGCAGTTAGGCACATTGCAGGAGGTGATTGATATGAAAACTAGTGTCGCAATCTCTAATAGTATCCTCAAGACCGGACATAAGCCATTATTTCACTGGAGGCAGTCTTTGGAGTTTGTGGTTGAGAACTCAAACAGATCTGCAAATGAACTCAAGACTATGGTTAAGTTAGTACAAAAGGAGATGGATAAACTGTTTGAGTTTTTGAAAGTGTTGCACATGGAATCTCAAGTTTCCGGAAGTGACAAGTTGGTGACTACAGAGTGAATGAAAGATAAGTTTCTTTCTTTCATAGATGAGATTGCGGATCCGGCTAACTTCCAAGTGTCAAGAATCAATGAGCTCTCTGCGTTAGATGCTGTGATAAAAAAGGAATCAGAGAAGCTCCAATCCTAGATTGCCAGGTTGGATGAACTGACAGAGATGCATGATTTTTGGATGATCTGAGCTGACAATATAATCATTCTGAATGCTTAGGATTTGGGAAAGGTAACAGATGCAATGAAGGATTACAGAGGAAAAGTCGTTACACAGAAGATGACATAGAATCTGTTGACCTATGTCGTCTTCCCAACTTTTGTATATTGTAGCCATTTTTGGCAGTTTGTCAGCTTTGTCAGTTTTTGTAACCAACTAGGTTTATTATTAGAATGTTCCTCTCAGAATATTGTAAAGAGGAAATCAATATTAAAATGGGTCATTTTGGAGAAGACCTATATATGTAAATGTTTGTAAAGTAAATAAGATCCGCAAAAATTACTTTGGGCAAACCCCTGTAGCTGGGACTACTGTGTGTGACTCTGAGTTTGAAGTGATTTTTGTTGTTCATCTTAGTTAGTTGTGTGATATTTTGAACGAAGATGCTAATACTGGAAATTGAATGAATAGTAATGAGCTGGGTTTTGTTATTCTCATTCAGTGGATTGTATGTTTACTATCTTCAACAAAAGCACTCTGTTTTCATTTCATTGCACATCTTAGTTCAATAGATTAGGTCTTGCATAAGGATTTAGGAAGAAGGTTAATAGAGAATGAGATCAAGATAATCTGGGTATTGTCAAAGTTTCACAATCTTAGCAATTTGGGAATTGCATTGTTACACCTTCTCTCTCCATCTCTGTTGATAGATAATAGTTTGCATTTTAGATTGCATGTCATTGAGTAAAATCCGCATTCATTGCCTGAGTTGTTTGATGCTTTGAATAACTTCGTTGAACCTCTTCTTCTCTCTGGTTAAGAGCATACCCCTAAAAACTGAAAGATAAAATTCATTGCATATCTTTCACATAAGGGATACTGTACCTTTCAATTCAGGGGTCATTGATAGATTCCTACCATTGACCTAGTCTGTGGTTACTCTTTGTTCTACGAAAGCCAGCATTGGGTATTTTCAAGAGTCATTATATAAATCAAATTAAAAGTAGAAAAAC
This sequence comes from Thuja plicata, assembly GCA_018584345.1. Taxonomy (NCBI): domain Eukaryota; kingdom Viridiplantae; phylum Streptophyta; class Pinopsida; order Cupressales; family Cupressaceae; genus Thuja; species Thuja plicata. The sequence continues at coordinate 773,749 of MU227984.1, read as the reverse complement.
TATAAACCAATAGTTTTTGGCGACTCTGCTGGGGAGAACTCAAAATTTTCCAAAGTTTTCTTATTAAGTCTGTCTGTGGCTTTACTAAGTGACTTAGAACTTATCTATTTGGCATTCCTAATGCTACATTATGCATATCACTCTTAAGGAGAAATGGTGTTGCCTCACAAAGGACAAGTCCCACTAGACCAATACAGAAGAATCAACTTTGATCTAGAAAGAGAAGAGGCCAATGTTGAATATTGGGAAGGAGTGTTACGAGAAAGAAGATTCAGAGCTGTGCAGCTGCAATAATCAGGTTCGGTAGCTCTGGATCCTAAGTATACCCGAAGTGTTTGGAGAGAGGGACATAAAAATCCTTTGTTTGAAGAATTGCAGAAGGCCGAGTTCCCTTTGTTAGAAGACCCTCACAGAAGAGGTAGAACCAATGTCTGGGATCCTATCTTTCTAGGTATCTGTGGTGCTCTCTTGCCACTGCCATGCCCTGTTTCCTAGATTCATAGCCATTCTTCTATACCTCCTGTCATCCGTAATACTACCTCGTTATTATGTAACACCCTCACTCTTCACAGAAGAGTTGCTCCTACCAATATAAATTTTTAGGTTGTGCTAGTAACCCTCCCTGTTTCAATGGCCATCCCTTGGGGTAATGCCATTGGGCCTCTTCAGCTAGGAGCTAATAACGACTTACCTCAAGCTTCCAGAAAGAACTTTACCAAGTTCAATGGAGATGGGAAAGTATCCGCTGATTAGCGTATTGTAGCCTTCTTCGCCGCATGTAGCATTGTAAATCGTCAGCACAAGGACGTGACAGTAAGAATGTTTGTAGAGACTTTAATAGAAAATGTTGCTGACTGGTTTCAACATCTCCCTACGGGATGCATAACTAGTTGGAATGATATGAATAACCGCTTTGAAGCTTGCTATAAAAGTACAGACGATGAGCATACACTTCTGACTCAGCTCACTCAGATAAAGAAAGAACCTAGTGTTCCTACGAGGGATTTTATTGCAATGTCTAACAAGTTGGCTAACAGGATCCCCACTGCTAGCAGGCCTACAGCTGACAACTAGAAGATGTTCTTTATCAGTTCAATGCCTACTGACATAAGTTTCCAAATCAGACGAGCGCATGTGGCCAATCTGCAAGCTGCTCAGACTCTGGCAATTGAGTTAGAGGATGACCTCATAGCTTCTGGGAAATGGAAGCGAGAAGTGCAGAGTGGTGCCTCCACAAGCTCTACTTCCAGTGTAACCAGAAATACTGAGGCAATGCTTCATAAATTTTCTAATGAGATGATTTCCCTTAAGCAGAAAATGGGAAAGTCTACCCCATCCTTCTAGCAACCCTACTAGGATATTCCCAGAAAACAACATGAAGGTAAACAGTTGCAATTGCCACCAGCTCTGCAAAAGCTTGCCATTGAGGTAGCCAAGAAGCATAATATGTGCATTTTTCATCTAAGAGTTGACCATGATGGTAATAGTTGTCCAGAGATGAATAGATACAGATAGCTAGCTTCAAGTAATGGGCTGACTATTGAATATCTTGAAAGTGAAGAAGATTCTGCTCCCCATGGTGACTCCGATAATTTATTTTTGGAGTATGAATCTGATTCCAAAGTTAGAGGTGATTTCTTTGCCACCATGGATGGAATTCAAATGGTAGTGGCAACAAGAAGTCAAAGAGACAAAAATCTAGGAAACTCTTTTCCTCCCCGGAACATTGCACTTGGTCCTTCAGTTGGTGCACCCGGAGCTTCTACTTCTTCATCTTGGAAGAAGGATCACTCGAAGTCTGAAACAAATGGTAAATCTTTGTCTTCATTTGATATAATTCAATACTGCAAGGATGCCAGAATCCAAGTGTCTCCCTTAGAATATTTAAAAACTCATCCTACTAAACTTCAAAAGCTTGTAGATTACTGTAAAAGTGATGCTAATTCCAGAATTCAGCCTAATATAAATTATCTGTTAGTGATGAGCCTCCTATTAGTGGTCCTTTAAATGATGAAGAACCCGTCCTTTCTTTGCTCTTTCAAGAAGAAAATTCTTCAATCTTAGCCACTACTCCTGGCCAGAAGCCTGATCCGTTCTATGTTTCCCTATTTGTTAATGGTCATAAACTAAGCAACTGTATTATTGACTCTGGAGCCTCCGATAATGTCATGCCCGCCTCCATTGCTAAAGCCCTTGGATTGACCCTTACCAAAACCTTTGGCCATTGTTATTCAATGGATGCTACACAGGTTCCACTCCTAGGTCAGGAAAAGGATGCACAAGTTGAATTGGCCGCACACCCTGCAAAGAGGATGAAGCTAACCATCTTGGTAGCCGATATTTCAGCCACCTACGGTATGCTTCTAAGAAGAATTTTTTGCAGAGACATAGGTGGAGAAATCAAGATGGACTGGTCCCATGCTATAATCCCAGTGGGTACTAAGAAGATAAAGCTGGAGCCCGAGGAAAGGCCAAATTCAAAGTAATGAAGTCTGATGACCCTAAGGCACAAATCCTCTACCAGGATATGGAATTCGGCAACTATATGTTTTTTTCAGATTTCAATCATCAAGATGAAATGTTTGAAATTACTAACAGTCAGGATATCTGGACCTTGGATTTCGACGACAATTGTGCTACTGCAGGATCGAGGGCTGGCGTAGTTCTTATTCCCCAGGAAGGAGACATGATACAACTTTCTTATAAATTGCAATTCAAGAACACTAATAACACAACAGAATATGAAGCTTTATTGCTAGGCATTGTTGCCACGAAGAAAAGAGGGGTGAAAATCCTTAAAGCACTCAGTGATGCAGATTTGATAGTGAGGCAAGTTCGAGTGCAGTACGCAGTGAAAAATGTGAGATTACAAAGTTATAGGAATGGATTCTGGGATGAGATAGAGGACTTTGATGCCTTCTCAATCTAAGCTATTCCAAGAGAGAAGAACACAAGAGCATATTTTTTGGTCGCCTCAGCTTCACTTCTCCTCCCGCATCCGAAAATAGGAGATAAGAAATACAAAGTTGAAGTTCTCTTCAGGCTGAATGTTCCAGATAATGTGGAAATCTGGCAAGTCTTCATCAGTGACAAGAAGGTACAAGCTTTCATGGAAGGATCAGATCAGTTTAGTGATCAATATTTTGAAGGAAGCTCTAGTACCTGCAAGGATATCTCTCCTGACAACAAGAAGGAGTTAGAGCTTGGAGAAGAATAGTTAAGAGGTAAAAAAATTCCTCAACACCTAATCTCCCTTGAAAAAAAATTTGATAGACACAATGCATATATTAGAAAATAAAGAGATAGGAAAGGTGGTACCTCATGGGATTTCGAGGGAATGAACATAGGCACTAAAAATAAACCTAAGATGATAAATATTGGCAGTTGTTGCAGAAAAAAGGAAAGAGAAAAGGATAAAAACTTACTCTCCCAGTATAAGGATGTGTTTTCTTGGGGCTATGAAGACCAAAAAAATTTTAGGAATGGAGACTTCAAGCACATGATCCCTCTCAAGCTTGAATCTGTCCCTTTCCGGCAGAAGCAACGAAACTAAAATCCTAAGGTTTCAGATGCCATTTTCAGGGAATTTCATAAGATGTTGGAGGCAAAAATTATCTACCTCATACATCACTCTACATGGATAGCCAACATCGTGCCTGTCTGGAAGAACGAAGAAATCAGAATTTGTGTAGATTTATGGAATCTGAACCAGGCTCTCAGAAGGATAATTATGCCTTGCCCAACATGGATCACATACTGCAAAAAGTTGTTGGCTCTAAAATAATGTCCATGTTGGACAGTTTCTCAGGTTTCAACAAAATTGAGGTGGACCTAGAAGATAAGTATAAGACAATGTTCATCACTCCTTGGGGAACATTTGCTTATAATAGAATGCCCTTCGAGCTTATCAATACTGGAGCTACCTTCCAGAGGGAAATGAACTCTTCATTTGCAGACCTCTAGGATAGAATAATAGCTATATACTTGGATGATTTAACAGTCTTCTCTAAGAAGAGAGAAGATCATTTAAGAGATCTTGAGAAAGTGCTAAAAAGATACAAAGCCCATGGCATCTCCCTTAACCCCAAGAAGTCTATTTTTTGTGTCACCGAAGGTAGACTGCTCGGTCATATTGTTTCCCATCAAGGAATTTGAATTGACCCTGAGCAGGTGAAGGCCATCCAGCAATCGAACCTGCCAGCAAGAAAATCCGGAACAAGATCGTTCTTTGGGCAGGTAAACTTTCTCAAGCGGTTCGTTCTTGACTTTTCTGAGATTAAAAAATGCATAATTGATATGATGAAGGGTAGTCAAAGTTTCAAGTCAAATGAATCTAGGAAGAAAGCCTTTGATTTAATCAAGCACGCTATAGCCAAAGCACCTGTGTTGGTGCATCCAGATTATACCAAGGAGTTCATATTGTACTGTTACGCATCATTGATATGATGAAGGGTAGTCAAAGTTTCAAGTGGAATGAATCTGGGAAGAAAGCCTTTGATTTAATCAAGCACGCTATAGCCAAAGCACCTGTGTTGGTGCATCCAGATTATACCAAGGAGTTCATATTGTACTGTTACGCATCAGCCCATACATTGTTTGTTGTACTGATGCAAGAGAAAAATGAAGGAATTCAGGCACCTATTGCATTCATGAGAACTCTGGTCAAGGATCATGAACTAAGATATTCTCAAATGGAGAAGCATGCATATGCAGTGGTAAGGGCGCTAAAATTTTTTAGATTCTATGTATTACATTCTCATTCTATTATTTATGTTCCTGATTCTGCTGTTAAGAGCATCCTAACACAACAAGAAATAGGATGTAATACTAGAGGTGCATGGATAGAAAAGTACATGAGTATGATATTGAACTTAAACTAACGAAGTTGGTCAGAGGAAACGGCTTGTGTAAAATAATGGCAGAAAATTGGGAAATAGCTCAAGAGGAGGATTCTCCGAAGGTGTTAATGGTTAGTCTTCTTGATCCCTGGTTTTCAAACATCGCCTATTTCCTTACTTATGGAGATTTCCTGGAAGGATTGACATACAAACAGAGAAGAGATTTGAAGACCAAAGTAGCCAAGTATGTCATTTATGATGACTAGTTATATAAGAGGGAAATAGATGGAACTTTCTTAAGGTGTGTGGACAAGCCAAAACAATAAAGATTGCTCCAGGCATTCCACAATGAGGCATGCAGTGGACACTTTTCATCCATAGTCACTGCGTATAAAATCTTGAGGCAGTGTTACTACTGGACCAGCATGTTTAAAGATTCCTACAATTGGGTGGCCAAATGTGATAAGTGTCGAATGTTTTCCAGTAAGCCTCAATTGGCTTCTCTTCCATTGAAACCTGTTGTAGTAGAGGGTCCCTTTCAACAATGGGGGCTTGATTTCATTGGTCCAATAAATCCTCCCTCTTCAGCAGGTCACCTATATGTCATAACTACCATGGATTACTTTACCAAGTGGGTTGAGGCTAAGCCTACCAAGAAAACCACATCTGAGGTTGTTTGTGAGTTTATCAAGGAGAATATCTTGGTAAGGTTTGGAGTGCCATTGAAGATAGTGATGGAAAATTCCACATATTTCTCTTCATCAGAGATTATAGAGTTCTGCTACAAAAATAGTATTCATCTTAGTCACTCATCTGATTATTTCCCTCAGGGAAATGGTCAGGCTGAGTCAAGTAACAAGAACCTGATTAACATAATTAAGAAAATAGTTTCAGAGAGTCAAAAGGATTGGCACAACAAATTGAACAAAGCTTTATTGGCAGATAGGATAACACCTAAACAAGCTATCGGGATATCCCCTTTTGAGATATTTTATGAAATTGAACCTACTCTCCCACTTGTGCTGGAGTTATCCATTTGTAGGCTGTAGCAGGTAATTGAAGATCCAATTTTCTAGAATGGTCTAGAGAAATGAATCATGTATCTGACCAAGTTGGAGGAAGAATGGGAAAAGCTTATTGACCACATCAGTGATCATCAGAGGAGAGTGAAAAAATTCTTTGATAAGAAGGATAGACCAAGAAATTTTATGCAAGGTGACTTGGTCCTACTGTGGGATAAAAGGCGCGAGTCCAAAGGAAAGCATCATAAATTTGACTCGCTTTGGAAAGGACCATTCAAGATTATATAGGTGTACTAGAATAATTCCTTTATTCTAGCATATCCTTTTGGAGAGATTCTGCCATTCTCGTACAATGGCCAGGATCTAAAGCTCTACCAAATACTAAAGTGAAAGTAGGTAATCCCTACAGGTTAGTGTTAGTGTAGGTAGGTTTGCTTTGCGTTTCTCCTACTTTCTTTCCTGCTTTCTTTCCTACTTTCTTAGTCTTAGTTTAGTTTAGTTTCCTTTCCTGTCGTGTGTTTTAGTTTAGTCTGCCCGTTGTTTTCCTACCAGTCTTGTTGTGCGAAACTAGAGACTCTGAGTCCCGTCTCAGACATTGGCATGTCCAAGTCTCTAGTCCGAGTCAACTGTTGCCAAATTTTTGTTTAAGGGTCTTTAGGTCCTAGGGGGTAAAATTGTTCTTTGGTGACCTACTTCTCATTCATCCTGAAACCTTCCCATAATGTGCTTATCCGATAAATTATTTTCCTTGCCTATTTGAACCTAGCGGGTTTTCAATGTTTTTGCTTCATCCGATGTTTAGGTCATCTAGGTATGTCAGGAAAAGAGTGTCATAGCATCTTCTGAATTAGAAGTAGTCACCCTTGGATCTATAATGCTCAATATGTTTTTCCAAAAGATAAACATGTATTTTATTTAAGTGATTGATAAAGCTTTTATTCGTAAAAAGAGTTTTTCAACTCTTAGAGATATCAAGTTGTAGAGTAGTGGCAGTGATCATGCAGTTTTCAAAGAAGTTGATCTTAGAGGTGCAACCCCGATGCAAGTAGAAAAAAAATAAGAGGTTAAGTGCCCCCAATGGAAAAGAATTTGTTTAAGTGTGCAAAGGATAAAAGGTGAAGCCATGACAATACTTTTCTGAAATAAAGGAAACAAGCTTACAGAAAAAGTATTCTCAAGTATATTCTTTTTCCACACAGGGTAAAATGGTCTAATGTTCATTCATTTTGGCATCAGAGGGAAAGTATGTTATTTTTCCACAAGACTAAAGATTTGTTTCAGTAAGCACCTAATGAACATAAAGTTAATTGTAAGTTTGAGGATTTTGACGCCGTTATGTTCTCTGAAACAGGAATTTCAAATAGCTGTTGATTATCAAAAGTTAAATGTTAATCCTGTCGTTGCGTCTATTAGGTCACCTTAATGTCATTCGTGTGGCGTCAATGTTTGGATCTTAGTGGCTATTTATTAAGCATTCGCCATCATTTTCTGCTCACCATTTTTTATTAACAAGCCATTTGTCTTCACTCATGTTCTTTGTTTTTCAATAAACGGTTGTTAAAGCTTCTGGTTATGACAGATTAATTGGTATTGAAAGTGAATTGAAAGAATTTTCCAACACATCTCTAAGATTATTTGATCGTGGAGATTTTCACAGAAGATTGAATTCTCATCCAGTTCACCCTATTACATTGATAAATCCCTAATCCAATCCACTTTCAACATTCTGACGAAAGACGTGTATTGTGATATCGACTTCGGTTCTTCTGCGTCTATGTTCAATGAAAAGAAGACTCTAAGGAGGGAAGACATGTAGAAGACTTGGTTCCAGACCCCTCAATCAAAGAAAAGTAAGATGTTGAAGAATCTCTTAGGAAAAACCCTAAAGAGGGAAATTGTTGATATTCTGGCCCTGTTGACCAGATTGGATGGAAAACACGAGATTTTAGATCTCGTTGAACATAATTTCTTTCTTGTCCAAGCTGTCTGTGCAAAAAATATGTTCATTGATTGGGAAAAATCCCTATGTGAGAAGCTAGCATCCTGGATGAGTTCTTGTCAAGGATTCAAATAGTTCTACATGTCTTCTTACTTGATCTATGCTTTGGTGACTCAGCACCTATGGCCTGGCTTACCAGCAATCCAGAACTTCGACAACAACACCAAAATATATGAGGTCTACCCGAATCTGCAATTGCATCAGAGCTTTGAGGAATATACTATTGTGAACAATGTATTCACAATGAGAATCTGTTGGGAACTTCAAGGTTGCCTAGAAAGAAGATTCTCGCCAGAGACCATCTCGGCAATCAGTCAGTATGGATGCTCTTTCATCCAATTCTCAAGTTTCTCTTATCTTTGGATAGGATCCTTCTCTAGATTTCCTAAGAGATTGCCCTAGTATCGTAAAGATAAGGTGGTCTTGGTAGAGATTTACCAGCAGATATTGGAAGTGAACACTCTGTGTTCAACTGTGAAGAAGATCGCCAAAATTTCCTTCTCCGTGGTGGTTGGTCCATATTCTTGTGCATCTAGATCTGATGCCCAAAATTTAGTAAAGATTTTTGAGGATAAGATCTATCTACTTGATTATGAGGTTCTTAGGCCTCAATATGATCCTAAGGGTTTTGTTAGAGATCACTTGAAGCTCAGACATGCCTACATACATGTCCTGGATATTGAAGATTTCTCGGCTAAGTGTTTTAATGAGTATTAGACATGGGAGAAATTGTGATCCCATTTAACTTTGGATTAAATTACAATATATAATAATGATGTTGATGTATCTGATCTTGCAGATGACGGTCTCCTCATGCACCCTTCATCCTACAACCAGATCAAGGTGTTTCCCATTTCTTCCTCTCCACCAACTGGTCCAATGATTGATTCATTGGAGCTTCTCATGAGAGGCATTATCAAGAGAACTGAAAAATGGGTAGAATGGACCAGAGCACGATGGAAAAGAACTTCTGGCACAGGTTCATCTGGAGGAATGAATTTAGGAGTTGAACAATCATCTTCAAGAGTCACTTCATCTGTGGCACCATCAGTTTCAGCAGGTGTAGCACAATCTGCCGGGAAAGGAGGTGACCAACCCTCAGAAAAGAATGTTCACATCACTCTGACCTACAGAGATGGTTCGCTCCCAAACATTGGAAATGAAAAGGAGAGGAAGAAAGAAGAAATAATAAGAGGTGATTGTGACCAAGCCTCCCTCACCAAGTCCAATTATCACCTTGGATGACACAAATCCCATGGATGGTTAGGATTCCTCTCAGTCGGTAAATACTCTGGCCCTTTCGGTGACTAAGGTTGCCTCCTTCCATGTTCCACCACAAGACAAGAGGACTCCTCCAATTGCTCAGAATTTGTTTGATCCTACGGCTCTCCAAAATGTAATTAAGGTGCTATCCACACACTCATGGTTGGAGGAAACCATTGAGAAGAAGAAGAAACGACACGAGGAGGCCATTTCTTCAAAGGACCTGATCCTTAAGGCAACCTCATCTCAACCACCGGCAGCGAAGGCAAAGAAGAAAAGTCTGTGGTGGCCCTTTCCCATGATTCCACAACCAGGTATATGCTAATGGAAATAGCAGAGCCACAGAAGGAAGGAAAGTTTCATGAGCTTTCAGCTCAATATTTCTAGATTAAAACCATGGACCTAGGAGTGTCAGTGCATGACTCGATGGTGAATATCTGGAAAACCACCAATGAGTGGATTGAGGATAGGTTAGAAGAACTCCGAGCAGACAAGGAAGTCCTTAAGTCCAAAAATAAGGAGCTAGTAGAGTATATTAAATCTATTCTTGGCACTACTTCATCTGCTCAGTTTGATCCTAATGCGGAGGAGAATAAGAACTTTCTACTGAAGTTGCAGTAAGAGAGACAGTTTGGTCAAATTGGTAGAGCATGGATAGAAGCAATGAAGGATCAAGGCCCCATTTTCATTGAGAATTTGGGGAACCTTCTACTTGATGCAGACAAATTGAAGGATACAACATCAAAACACCAGGAGACCATCTATAATGCATCCGTTGGATTGACAAAGCAGTTAGGCACCTTGCAGGAGGTGATTGATATGAAGACTAGTGTTGCAATCTCTAATTGTATCCTCAAGAACGGAAAGGAGCCATTATTTCACTAGAGGTAGTCTCTGGAGTTCGTGGTTGAGAACTCAAATAGATCTGCAAATGAACTCAAGACTATGGTTAATTTAGTACAAAAGGAGATGGATAAACTGTTTGAGTTTTTGAAAGTTTTGCACACAAAATCTCAAGTTTTTGGAAGTGACAAGCTGGTGAATACAGAGCGAATGAAAGCTAAGTTTCTTTCTTTCATAGATGAGATTGCGGATCTGGATAACTTCCAAGTGTCAAGAATCAGTGAGCTCTCTGCGATAGATGTTGTGATCAAAAAGTAATTGGAGAAGATCCAATCCCGGATTGCCAGGTTGGATGAACTGACAAAGAAGCATGATTTTTGGATGATCTGCACTGACAATATAATCATTTCGAATGCTCAGGATTTGGGCAAGGTAACGAATACAATGAAGGCTTATAGAGGAAAAGTCGTTACATAGAAGACGACATAGAATCTGTTGACCTATGTCGTCTTCCCAACTTTTGTTTATTGTAGCCATTTTTGGCATTTTTTCAGCTTTGTCAATTTTTGTAACCGACTAGGTTTATTATTAGAATGTTCCTCTCAGAATATTGTAAAGAGGCAATCATTATTAAAATGGGTCATTTTGGAGAAGACCTATATATTTAAATTTCTGTAAAGTAAATAAGATCGGCAAAAATAACTTTGGGCAAACCCTTGTAGCTGGGACTACTGTGTGCGACTTTGAGTTTGAAGTGACTTTTGTTGTTCATCTTAGTTAGTTGTGTGATGTTTTGAATGAAGATGCTAATACTAGAAATTGAATGAATAGTAATGAAATGGGTTTTGTTATTCTCATTCAGTGGATTGTATGTTTACTATCTTGAGAAAAAGTACTCTATTTTCATTTCATTGCACATCTTAGTTCAATGGATTAGGTCTTGCATAAGGATTTAGGAAGAAGGTTAATAGAGAATGAGATCAAGATAATCTGGGTATTGTTGAAGTTTCACAATCTTAGCAATTTGGGAATTGCATTGTTACACCTTCTTTCTCCATCTCTGTTGATAGATAATAGTTTGTATTCTTCCCACATTGCATAATAGTTTGCATTTCAGATTGCATGTCATTGAGTAAAATCCCCATTCATTGCCTGAGTTGTTTGATGCTTTGAATAACTTGGTTGAACCTCTTCTTCTCTCTAGTTAAGAGCATACCCCTAAAAACTGAAAGACAAAAATTCATTGCATATCTTTCACATAAGGGATACTGTACCTTTCAATTCAGGGGTCATTGATAGATTCCTACCATTAACCCAGTTTGTCGTTACTTTTTGTTCTACGAAAGCCAGCATTGGGTATTTTCAAGAGTCATTATATAAATCAAATTAAAAGTAGACAAACTGTAAACCAACATTATGAAAAGTAAATTTGCCTTAATACCATCATTTTTAATATTGTGCATAGAATTTTTGAATCATTAAGATTATGTTAGATCCTAAAGATTTCAAATGAGAAAAATGTTTTAATGATAACAATTTCCATAATTTATAAAGTTTAAAATTTCGTTAATAATATGTAGAAATTTCACATATATAATTTAAAATTTTATATTATTATAATACATTAAAATTTGGTATTATTAATTATTCTATTTTTAAAAATCTTTATAATACAATTGAAAATTCTAAACCAAGTTTAATGATATTTTACATTAAAAACATAACATTTACATAGTCTTGATCAAAATATTTTTTAAAAATGTATTAAATATTTATAATAATTAAAAACTCTAAACCAAGTTTAATGTATTTTACATTAAAAACATGACATTTACACAGTCTTGATCAAAATATTTTTAAAAAATCTATTTTTCAAATATTAAAATTAAACTCTACATATTTAAAAAATAAAAATTAGTCTACTTCTCCATCATTACTTAATTATTATATTTATAAATATAACCATAATAATAAAAAATAATTACCATTTTCTTTTATAAGATTGCTATCTACGAAAATATTACCATCAATGGGTCGAAGTAACAGATAATTTAGCGAGAGTAAACATCTTAATAATTTGAAAAGTGTGTTCTTTCACCCGACGGGCTCACCTTCCAAGGAAATGGATATTTTGTTTCCCTTGACAAAGTGGAAAAGGACAAGGACGATGCATGGAACGAGGTACAAATCCTATCATTTTTAGCCATTGCCAAACAAAACTGTGGGCGAGGGCATTCAAACTTTGGCTTGTTAGGTATATGGTGGAGTTACTTTTTTATGTAAAAGTCAAACATTTGAGAGAACACATGAAATCTCTTGAAATTTTAAGTCAGGAGGTAGGGAGGCAAGTGAACACTAGCAAACTAAGATTGTGATTTTCTTTCGAAAGAGGAGGAAGCATCCAGTTAACTTCAGCTTTGAAGGAAGTTCGTTTGAGATTGTGGATGCATATAAATACTTGGGAATTGACTTTCACGACAGGCCCAGTTGGGAGACTCGTGGAACTAAACGGATGCAAGACGGATGGAAAGATTATTGTTGCAAAATAGATGTAGACAAGAAGAACTTTGGGTTTGGAAAACCAAGAAGACTCTTTTTGGCCTGCTGGTCACCCCAATTGTGCTATATGGTTGTGAGGTTTAGGGGAACATCCTTTCTAACCACAAGTGGAAACAAATTGAAAGAATACAAAAACATCTTATCACCACTAGCCTTAAAGTCAAATCAACTATTCCATATAAGATTCTCTTAGCTAAGGCAGGTTTGTTCCTGTTGGAAGCCTCAATAGTACCTGTTCATTAAGCTATCTAAACAAAGTTAAGAAAATGGATAAACATCACTGACCTAAGTTAGTGGTTAGGGAGAGATTAATTCAAAGAAAGAATATGCGGATGAGCCAGAACAAGGAATGGTTGAATAAATGGGACATTGACATAAAACTACCAATCACATCTTCGTGTGCAATGGGAATGCCACAGAGGTCCTTCTCATCCTCTCTATATCTCCTTATCTCTCTATCAATATACCTTACCATCTATATCTCTTTCTATCTCTCCTCTCCATGTCTCCATCTGTATCTCCCTAAATCTATTTGTATCTTTACCTCTCAATATATCTCTATCCCTCTATCTATTTTTCTCTCATCCTCTCACTCTATGTTCGTCTCTATCTCTATCTTCCTATGCCTCCTCCATATCTAGACACATCTCCCTCTCTATGTCCATCAATCTCTCTCCATCACCCCCTTCCAATAATTTTATATATCTACATCTCCACATCTCTCTCTCTCTCTCTCTCTCTCTCTCTCTCTCTCTCTCTCTCTCTCTCNTCTCCCCCTCTCTCTCTCTCTCTCTCTCTCTCTCTCTCTCTCTCTCTCTCTCTCTCTCTCTCTCTCTCTCTCTCTCTCACACACACACACACACACACACACACACACACACATTATCTCTTCATCTTTCTCTATCCTGATATCCCTCCCTCTCTCTATTTTTATTTTTATATCACTTCTTATCTATATCTTCATCTTTGTATCTCTCCCTCACTTATTATTTCCTTATGTCTCCTCTATATGTATTTATCTCTACCATCTCTATCTACCCCTTTCTCATCTTTATCTATCCATTTTCTTCTCTACATATGTCTCTCCTCCATATCCATCTCCATCTCTATCTACCCCATTCTCATCTTTATCTATCCATTTTCTTCTCTACATATGTCTCTCCTCCATATCCATCTCCATCTCTATCTACCTCATTCTCATCTTTATCTATCCATTTTCTTCTCTACATATGTCTCTCCTCCATATCCATATCCATCTCTATCTTTGTCTTCCTCTCTATTGTTGTCTCCTTACCTCTTTCTCTCTCTCTCTTTCCCCTTCTATATCTACCTCTCTATATTGTTATATATCTCTCTTTCTCCATATCTCAAACATGACCTTGTTGGTAAATAATTTAAATAAAAAATCACAAAATTAAATCTATATTATTATTTTAAAAATTCTATAAATTGGTCATTGATACATTAATCAAATAATAATACATCTTTCATTTATTTACAAAAATATAATAACTTTATTAATTTTGTATATAAATTATAATTGTTCATTTCAAGTAAAACCAAATGGAGTGAAATCTAATTACATTGAAAAGTATTTGTAAACTAAAAAATCTAATAGCTATCTCACAAATAAAAGGCAAGTGAAGCAACATTAGAAATATCTAAATAAGGCAAAATCTACATGCACTTGCATAAAGATACATAATCTGATTGTATAACTTAATCTCAACTGATCAATCTGACATGCACAAATCTGACAAGGAAAAGATAATACAATTAATCCAAACAAAAGAATTGTACAAAATGACTAGTAAATTGTGAGACCTCTCCCATTTCTTGTTGATCAAGGATCTTTTCATTTACTTTAAGTTTTTCCCCCTTCTTTCCTCATTCTTCACCTTCTTCAGCTTGTCATATCATAAAAGTACAAGTTATTTATAAACAATTCAATAAAATGTGTGTCGTATCATAAAAATAGGTACTCTTTGGAAAATATATCAATACTGTATATAAACAATGACCAAAATCATAGTCTAGGCTTCCATTTATATTCCCCCAAAAAACTTGAAAATTAAACCTTATCCCTTCATTATTATAATGCAAGCTTAAATTATTAGATTGCTTTATTTAACATCGTCAATATTCTCTACAAAACATTTATCCTTGTTTAAAATGATAGGAAACAATTTATATTTAGCACAATAGTTTCTCTTGCATTGAACTCAAAGATAAACTTGTTGCAGTTTGTTTGAGGAGTGTGTTAAACTGAATGAAACTTCTTTTTTGTCACTCTGGTGATAAAAACATGATTATTTTTTCTCCTCTTACTCAATCATTAATCGAATGTCTTGAATCTGTAAAATGTCCTTATGTCTTCATCTCCCAAGCCAATTTATCCAAGTTTATGAAGATCCCATGTCTATGGATCTGTCTCCCACACAAAATGAATATACCATTGTATGGCTTTCAATCCAACTAAATCCAAGGATCTATTTAATTCTTCTATCTTTCATCAATATACATAAAAGGTTGGACCTCACCCCACCTACCCACTTCTGCATAGATGTTTGAGAGAAGAACACAAGTTCCAACATTTCTAGGATCCAAATGAAAAACCAGTGTCATTGTAAATACTCCTAAGCCTATATTCATATGTGATCTACATGCACTCATAAAACACATCCACACAAAAACTATAGGTTTAACTGGCATCTTAATGATATAATTTAGGGTATCCTCAAGGTATAGAGATCACCTTTAAGATATAAAAGAGTGAACTCTTTTACCTTGTGAAAATTCATTCTTGGGAATGCAAGGCTGCTATAGTTGAAGATATGAAGAGTAGTCTTGAGGGGATTTGTGTCTATTAAGAAGAATTTGTAGTTTCTCTTTCAATTGGATGACCTTGAATTGAGTTGTAGATGCCAATAAGGGTTACTTATGTGATTGAAGTATGTACAACCCTCATCCACTAAACATGCATGGTTGCATGCACATAAAAAACAAACAAAGATTACAATGTTAGGATACATTCCAGAGTGCTTCATTAATTCAAAGGTTTTGACAACATCCTTGCAAAATCCATTTTGTGCATATCCTGCAATAATTATATTCCATGAGATGAAATCTCTTTAAGACATTTTGTTACCAAATTTCACTTAGGCTTAATTTTGCATGCCATTGTGCTTTCAAATCAATCAGTTGTTGTTTCTTCTTAACGGCATGCAGACGTAAATGTGGCTCCTAGGAGGGTTTGATCCCAATATGTTAGTAAGAGGCAAGATGCAATTAAACATAACAAGTATTGAAAGCTCTGGTAGAAGTGTTCACAAGAGAGAGTAAGGGGTTTATCCCACATTCAGCTTGCGGGGTGTTGTTACATTCCTTATATGTGTTAGCCCACTCATTGTGAGTTTCCTAAGGTAGTCGGGCGTTTTTTAATCTCATGTTCACGGTGGGAAATTTGGTGAAGGACTATTCAGTGACAGGTAGGATTATTTTGTGGGCCCAAGGAGATGTAGCAGTGACATGGAAAATTGGTAATAAATCAGTGCACATCACATGGCACAAAGTGATTATAAAGATGATGAGGTGGGCAGTGACATGGTGGTCAAGCAAGGCTCATGGTGGTGACATCAAGTATTGGTCATGAGGTTGCAGGTTTCCCAAGAGGTCAGCAATAAGTGTCATGTGTGAGGTCACAACAGTTTTTGGCAGTTTGTGATTGAAGCTGAGAGTTGGAGACTAGCCTTGTCACTAGGTCGCGGTAGTTTGGGTAGCTAGCAGTTTCAAGTCACGAGCTGGAGAGTGGTGTTGTTTCTAGCTCACAATGGTTATGAGAAGTAACACAAAAGGTTAAAGGGTTGGAAACTAATAGAAAATGGTTACTTCTTACAAGATCGTGAGGGTTTCTAGGTGGTTAGTAGGATAGTAAGAGAATTAGCGAGCAATTGCCATGTGATATTTGATTTGAATGAAAGGATATGGTCGCTAGCTCACAGCGGTTTGTGATGGAAATGTTTCTAATCGGTGAGTTGGAGATGAGATCACTGTGGTGATGAGAAATTTTGGTCATAAGATCTTGGGTTATGATGTGGTTAGTTGTTTTAGGTCGCAAGCCAACAACTAAGGGTGTTGGCAGTTATATTTCATGGTGTTGCGAGCCTCCTGGTATGAATGTTGACAATTACGAGCTATAGACAAAGTCGTTAGCGACTAGTCACTAGTTTGCATGTATAAATACGAGGAGGCTGTTAGTGCTGAGAGATATCTAGGTGGTTTTTTCATGACTTTGCCAAGGAAAATTCAAGTGTTTCCATGAGTCTAGAGATAATAAATGATTGAAAGGTGGTGGAAAAGTGGTGATAGATGATTGGCTAGATTTATTAAGTAAAATCAACTGTCTTGTCGCAAGCACCCAGTTGTTGGAGAAATGAAGAAGATGAAATAAAATGTAGATTAATTATTTTAAAAGGGAGGAACAAGATGAGATATCATCAATTTGGTGGATAGAGAGTGGTATGCAAAGAAGAGATTTAAAAACTTCATCCATATCAAAGCTCTAGTTTTCAGTTGCTATGGATAGGTTGCGGCTCCAATCGGATTTCTGTCAGCTCTCTTCAATTTGGTACCAGGTGGCGCTCTTCCCAGGATTATGGTTGTTGAGAAGTTAGTATTTTACCCTAAGTGATTCGTAGCTTGTTGCAATCCTTGTTCTATAAAAGGGTTTTCAAGATCACTTAGAGAGGAGTTCTTCCTTATACATACTTTTCTCCATTTAAGTGACTGTTTGAAGTCCTTTTGTAGTTTTTATGCATATTTTTTGTAACTCACTTTGGAAATGAGATACATATTACACCTTAGATTCCATTTTGTGATTCAATCTTTTCCATCTTATTCTTGCAGGTTTTATGTGTGTTTTCTAATTGATTAAGCTACTTGTGGAATGATTTTCTTTTCCTTGGAGTTTATCACCTTGTCTGCAATTAGTATTTTTTATGAAGGTCGTTAAGTGTGCCATGAAAATGTAAGTGGTTCCTCAATTGTGACGTTGCATTCCTTTTGTAAGCCAGATGCACTTAGGTCTCTTAGTGAAATATTGATGAAGGAAACATGCTATAATAAGTTATGCGAGTTAAGTTTGTGACACGACCAACTAGTGTGTGCCACTCTGTGATTTCATGTCCTAATATCAATATTGGTGCATCACCTTAGTAGTTTTCAATTCAAGGTTTAAGTTCATACAATCTTTCTTCCCCTTTTCCCATTAAGAGAGTAGTTATAGTAAATCTAGTATGGGAGGCATCATTTAGGAACCGACCTAGAACTCAGAGATTCACTCCATCTTTTGAGTAACTCACTACTTAGGAGTGTTTCCATGTTCCTCCATAAAGCTAATTTTGGAGACTTAGAAAGGGTGCATTTTTTAGAGACAACATTTTTTGGCACACCCGGTTGGACTCTTCTTAACGAATAAGTCTTTAGAAGTCAGAAATATTATTTTTCTTGCTTGCTAGTTCTAATATGCTACCAGTGAGTTTCAAACCTATGAGAGGGTGTTTTTCGCATATCAGGCAACTTTATTAGTGAAGAATCAAAGGACTAGTGTTATGTTGTTTTTATGAGAAGAATTGAAACTATGAGTTCAAAACCTGGCTGTAGAATATGAGTATTTTTATCTGTGTAGTCAAGCACATGTAGTTAAGCTACCTGTTCAAATAGGGTTATAAACCAAGAACTAATGGTTCAAAATGCATCAAGTTCACAATTGGATGTGACTAATGATGGATCTGGATAGCAACAGGTTCCTACTCCAACTGATACTGCTTTCTTTAATTGGCAAGGAGAAGAGTTTTGTAGAGTAGTTAATGATTCTCTGATTGTAGCTAACACTAGAGCCAATAAAAGATCTTTGGAAACATAGCAAGAAACAATTAAGGGTAAAGATATTGTAATTGCAAAATTATCTACTACTCAAATTCCAAATGTATTACAAAGAAACCTTACTGTATCAACTAAGGAGCAGTCATAGTCACAGTTGGGTCATGCTGGTATTAAGGTGCATCACAAAGTGCATGTGATTGTGCCTTTCAACATTGTGGAGAATATGAGGAGAATGAATATCACCATGTCAATGTGGGATTCATTGGCTATTTCTGGGGCAAACTGATTTGGTGAAGAAATCTTTATCAGAAGAGAAGGCTCATAAACAAGTTTCTGATGAATCCCTTAAAGTCATTTTAATATTGTCCAAGAAAGTACTCCTCAAGAAAACAATAAGATACAAATTAAAAATGTGAAACATCCTCCTTTTTATGTATCTTTGATTATTGGGGATAAGTGAGTGCATAACTGTATGGTGGATAGTGGAGCTACTAGCTCTGTCATGCCTAAGAAAATTCTTGATCAATTAGGATTAGCTTATCAACCTTTAGAGAAAGGGGTAGTGCAATTAGATGGCTCAACTGTCAATACAATTGGTGTAATTAAGGATATCAGCTTGATGCTCCATGCATGTCCCAATTTCTCAATTCGATGAGACATATTTTTTATTGACCTCCCTCCTTATTTTGTCTTATGTTTGTCAAGGGATTTTACAACCAAGATAGGAGGATACCTATACTCATATTGGTCCCATATGTTATTCAGAACCTGTTATGGTGTAGACGTCCAAAAATATTAATATTATTATTAATATTAATTTATCTCCCATTCCTCTAACTATTTAATTCAAATTAATTAAATAGTTTCATTTCCCAATAGTTTAAACACTATTCTAATGTATTTTTATTAAATACATTTTCTTCACAAAATCCCCTTTTTTAATAAATTTATATTTATTAAAATCCTCCATTTTCTTAATTCTTCTAAGCTATGATTTGTTCAAATTTAATTTGAATTAAATCTAACCCCTAGCTAGGAACCTATTAATCCTACCCTACAGCCTACCCTATTCCTACTCTACTCCCATCCACTTCATATCCTAACTGTGTTTTCACATTTAATTACCCTCTAATCGTGATTAAATAAGTGATTCCTAACCCTTTTAAGGTTAATAGGATGCTCAACTTCATGGATAAAATATCTCCAAATATCTTCAAAAAGGAAATTAATT
>MU227984.1:740076-750788 GCA_018584345.1 Thuja plicata | reverse complement strand
AATCAAAATGAGTAGATTAGGGTGCAAAGTTACTCATTTTTAGCTTAATCAGATGTTATTTGATATCTTTGTTGTCAGTTAGATCTCATACATTCTTTTCTTGTCATGATATGTTTGATTTTACATGATTTTCTTGTCATGATATATAACCCGCTAATGTTTGCATGTTTGAGCTTGCTCCCAACAGATTGAAGATTTCACGTATACACATATGGTAATAAGGTTACCCTTAAGTCTGAAGTCCTTGCAAAAGACCATATTGAGCCATATATACCCAGTGTGATTAATGCAAATTGTGTTGCATTTGATCAAGGTGAAAACCTTGCTACCTCATAATAAAGTACCCAAATTTGCAACATCCCTGATATTTAATTACATGAATGGGTAGTAGATAATTCTCATAATAATAAAAAAAACATTGTTATGGATGTTGGTATTGGGAATTACATATTTCAAGAGCCTGGTTTGATAGTGCCAAACCTTACATTAAAAGTGCAGACATGAATCTTGAGCAACAAGATAAGGTTTGGGAGATGTATTTTAATGGGTCCAGGAGTATGAATGATGCTGGTGGAGGTGTAATTCTTGTATCTCCTCAGGGTGAGAGATATTATTCAGCTTTCCACTTTAGTTTTTCTTGTACTAATAATATTGTTGAATACGAGAGTTTGATTCAAGGGATGGAATGGGCAAGGAAAAGAGAGATGAAATGCTTAAAGTTATTTCGTGACAATGAGTTACTTGTTAATCAGGTGAGGGTTCTTCACACAGTAAAAAATGATGATATTAAGTCTTACAAGCATCATGTATGGGATATGATAGAATATTTTGAAGCCTTTAATCCGATTGCCATTCCTAGAAGACAAAATCAACATGTTGATAGACTTGTTGCTGTTGGAGCACAGTTTGATATACCAAGTAATATTAATAACAAATGTGTTCGTCAGCATGTTAAAATTGTAGTCAAGCATTCAATTCCTGATAATGATACAAAGTGGCAAGTGTTTGACAACGATGAGCAGATCCTAAATTTTGTGCTTGAAGAGGATATTTTTGCAATTTCTAATTAGGAAAAATTAAAATAGTAGTATGGAGACCAAGTTATACAGCTAAAGTCAAATAAACTACCAAAAGGGTTGGTCACCCTTGAGTCCATTTTTAATTCAGATGATCAAGCAAGGAAAAAAAAAACCAGCTTACTGGTCCAACAAGATCATTATGAAGATCTTGAGATTGCAAAAGGTAAGAACCTAAAGTTTGGTAAGATAAGTTCTACTTTGGAAAAATTGTCTTATATTCAGTTGTTTCAAGAATATAATGATATATTTTCTTGGGAGCGTATGGGGATCTTAAAGGTTTTGATCCGCAATTTTCCCAACACACTATTGAGTTAGAGCCCAATGCTAAACCTATCAGGTAGAAAAAGAGGCTAGTTAATCCCAAGATTGAACCCTTAATGCAAAAGGAAGTGCTCAAGCTCATTGAAAGTGGTATAATATTTCCTATTAAGCACACTTGTTGGGTTCCAAACCTTGTTCCCATTAGGAAGAGGAATGGGGAACTAAGGTTATGTGTTGAGATTAGGAAGCTCAATAGAGCCTCATTAAAAGAACATCATCCCTTACAATCCATGGAAAAATAATCTCTAGTGTATCTCTAGTTCAGAGTGTTTCTCACTTTTAGATGGGTATTCTGGTTATAATCAAATTTTAGTAAAAGTAGAGGATAGGTTTACAAATGAATTCACTACAAAGTGGGGAATCTTGTCTTATAGGAGGATTCCTTTTGTCTTATCTAATGTTGGGGAAAATTTTCAAAAATTCATGGATATGGTTTTTGTTGCTGTAATGTACAAATTTGTATTGGTTTATCTTGATGATATCATTGTTTATTCCAAGGACGCTAAGGATCACATAGGCCATCTGAGACCAATATTTGACAGATGTAGGGAGTTTGGTATATCCATGAGTCCCCAGAAGTCTATTTTTTTTGTACATGAGGGTAAGATTTTAGGGAATGTTGTATCTAAAAGTAGTATTATGATTGATCCTTAAAGAGTTGTAGGTATATTAGACTTGCCTTTACCTCATCATAAGGATGGGTTTCAAAGCTTTATCAGTAGAATAAATTTTGTAAGGAGTTTTATTCCTGGCATTTCAAATATTTTAAAGCCTTTGATAGAAATGTTAAAGAAGAATTCAGTTTTTAGTTGGACTAGGGAAGCAAGTAACAACTTTCAACAAAGTAAAGAAGCCTTGTCTTCAGCCCCTACTTTGGTAAATCCTAACTTTACCAAAGATTTCATACTTTATGCTTATGGAAACATGGATATTATCTTTGCAATCTTAGTACAACAGAATGCAGAAGGATTTTAATAGCCTATTGCTTTCTTTGGCAAGGGTTTGGAAGGCTATGAACAGAAGTACAATTTTTTTGAGAAGCATGTTTTAGATGTTGTGAAGAGTTTGAAGAAGTTTAGGCACTTGGTTTCTCATAATAAAGTTCATATGATGGTGGCCCATCTGAGTGTTAAGGAGTTCTTTCTAAGTAGAGATTTAAATGATAAGAGGAATGGATGGATCACTAAAGTGATGGAGTATAAAATTGACATTTAGGTCACTAAACTTGTTAGAGGTAAAGGCCCTTACAAGAAAATGGTCAATGAACCAATTCTAGAAGCTGAAAATGTCATAGAAACAATTTTGGTTGTCCATGGAACACCTGCAATGTATAAACCAACAAGCTGGTTGAAATAAATGACTCACTTTCGGTAGACAAGTGAGTGTCCACTTGGTCTTAATAGAGATAAATAGAGGCATTTTAGATTTCATTCCATCCCTTATGTGCTTATTGATAACATTTTGTTTAGAAGAGATAACAGTGGTGTTTTATTAATATGCATAGATACTGATCAGATCAGTAAAGCATTGCATGAGTTTCACGATGGAACTTCACAGGGTCATTATTCCCCAACAACAACATCATTTAAGGTTGTTCAGACTAGCTATTATTTTCCAAGCTTGTTCAATGATGCACATGCATGGACCAGGAAATGTGTCAAGTGTGCCATGTTTGTAGGAAAAGAAAGGTTTCCATCTTTATCGTTGCAACATATTCCAATAGAGAAACCCTTTATGAAATGGGGCATTGACTTCATTGGTGTAACTAACCCACCTTCAAGTGTAGGACACAAGTGGGTCCTCACTGCAATAGACTATTTCACAAGGTGGAATAAAGTAATAGCCTTGAAAGAGGCTAATGAATATGTTGTCCTTAACTTTGATGATGATATCATAAACATATTTGGAGTACTTGACTCCATTATTTCATATAATGCTCTTGCATTTGTGGGATTGAGAGTGAGTGAGTGGGCTATAAGGAATGGTATTTATCTAAACACATCTTCCAATTATTATCCCGAGGGTAATGGTTTAGCTAAGTCCACCAACAAAAATCTGTTCAAAATTATTAAGAGGACTTTGTAGGATAATCAGAGAGATTGGTAATCGAAGTTGAAATCTGCCTTGTGGGCAGACATGATTACCCTAAATTTTTCTATTGGAAACCCTCCATATATGCTAGTGTATGGGAAAGAGGCAAGGCTACCTATTTCTATAGAGATGCCATCATTAGATCTTGCTAATCAGTTGATGTTATTTGAAGAAAATGACCCAATTGCAATTAGGTATGCTCAACTTTTGGATTTGGAAGAAATAAGAGATAAGGAAATGAAAATAATGGAGTACCAAAAACTCCAGACAAAGAGATTATTTGATAAGAAAGAAAATTTCAGGATTTTTAGAGAAGGATATATGGTGCTCGAATGGGATGAGATTAAAATTAGGCCAAGTAAACATTCCAAGTTTGATTCCTTTTAGAGTGTACCATTCATGATCATAGAGTGCAAGGAGCACAATGCTTTTTAGCTATCCACAATGGATGGTGATGTTTTTTCCTATCCTAGTTAATGGGATACACCTTAGGCCTTGCTTTGAGGTTTGATTCACCCTTGTAAATATCCTAGCTTAGTTTTTTTATTTTTAATAACATGTTTCTACACTATAGAGTATATTTCCTTTTCCTTAAGTGTTGTCCAACACAACTAGTCTAGGTTTGTAGTCCTAGGTTTTCCTATTTTCAATAAAGTTCCAAGGTTTAATTCTTTGAGCTGTAAGTGAGGAGTTTTTTGTTGTTAATCATCCTCTTTCCAATGAGTTTTCACAGAAAACTTCTTTAAGTAATATGTGTTATTGCAATAAATCATACATCTATATCCAGAAGAAGACTTACCCATCTTCTCAAAGTGAGTTTTGAATGTCTGATTCAATTGAGCTAACTGGCTCTGTGCCCAATGGAATGCCTATGCTACTGGTCCAAATGTCTTGCAGGAAAACATCCAACAGACATCACCAAGAATGTTATCAAATTTTTACTTAGGCTCAATTTTGCACGCCATCGTGCTTTCAAATAAATCAGTTATTGTGTCCACTTAACGACATATGAATGTAAATGTGGCTCCCATGAATGTTTGAGCCTAGTGTTTCAGTAAGAGGCGAGATGCAGATAAACAAAACAAGTATCAAAAGATGTGGTAGAAGTGTTCGCAAGAGATGAGTAAGTGGTTTATCCCACATTCATCCTATGAGGTATTCTTACATTTTTTTATATGTGCTAACCCACTCATTGTGAGTTTCCTAAGACAGTTTGTCCTTTTGGTAACTCATGCACACGGTGGGTGGTTTGGTGAAGGACAATTCAGTGACAACTAGGAATATTTTGTAGGCCTGAGGTGATGTAGTAGTGACATGAAAGATTGGCAGTGAATCAATGCATGCCACATGGCACAAAGAGGTGATGAAGATGATGAGGTGTCCAGTGATATGGCAGTCAAGCAGGGCTTGTGGTGGTGATATCAAGTGTTATTTTCAAGGTCATAGGTTTCCCAAGTGGTCAGCAATAAGTATTGTGAGCTGGAAATAAGCAATTTTTGTTATTTGTCGTGAGGTCACAATGGTTTGTGGTGATTAACGATTGAAGTTGAGAGTTGGATACTAGTCTTGTCTCTAGGTCATGGCAGTTTGGGAAGCTAGTAGTTGTAGTTTGTGAGCTGGCGAGTGGTGTTGTTGCTAGATCACAATGATTATGGGAGATAACAAAAAAGTTTAGAGGGCTGGCAACTAACAACAAATGGTTACTTGTCACTAGGTCACGAGGGTTTCTAGTTGGTTAGTAGGACAATTAGAGAATTAGCATGAAATTTACATGTGACATTTGATTTGAATGAAAGGTTATATTTTCTAGCTCATGGTAGTTTAGGATGGTAATATTTATAATTGGTGAGTTGGAGATGATGTCATAGTGGTGATGAGAAATGTTGGTCACAAGATCTTAGGTTATGATGCAGTTAGTTGTTTTAGGTTGTGAGCCACCAACTAAGGGTGTTAGTGGTTATATTCCATGGTGTCGTGAGCTCACTAGAATGAATGTTGATAGTCACGAGCTACAAATGAAGCCACTAATAGCTAGTCACTAGTTTTGAGGTATAAATGAGAGGAGGTTTTTAGTGCTGTGAGCTAGCGACTGGATTGCACATGTCCAGGTGGTTCATGGCCATATGCACTTAGATCTCTTAGTGAAATATTGATGTAGGAAGCATGTTGTAATAATTTGTGTGAGTTAAGTCTATGTCATGACAAACTAGTGTGTGCCACTCTATGATTTCATTTCCTAATATCAATCTTTGTGCATAACCTTAGTAGTTTTCAATTCAAAGTTTAAGTTCATACAACCTTTCTTCCCATTTTCCCATTAAGAGAGTAGTTTTTGAAAATCCAGTAGGTGAAGCATCATATAGGAACTGGCCTAGAACCCAGAGATTCACTCCAAGTTTTGAGTACTAGTGAACAAAAAGGGGGTATAAGTGGCTACATTTTTTCTAAAATCAGGGAAACTTGAACTTCACATAGAGATTTGAGGGTCATGCACTCAAAACTAGGAGTTGTGCAAAGAATAAGAATTATTTTATTTTTAATCTAGTTTCTAAACTACTAAAGTTTTTAAAAAATGGATAATATTAAGATGGTCAAACTCGCCGCCCACAAAAAACATAACATAGTTGTTTTCGTGTGCTTCACAAAAGATATAGTTAGATTTAGTATTTTTCAAAAACCTTTGGTAGGATTATAGGTAAGAGTGAGATCTAGAAGTTGTGTATTTTTTTGTAATTTTCTGTTAAGTATATTTTTTTATGATTTTTTAAAGTGACCGCATCCTGAAAATCTAGTACCTATTCATGCGTTGAGCATAAATTGCATCAAAACAATCAGAAATGAATTTTTTTTTTTAAAGTGTATAGAATCAAGTGAAGAACAGTAATATGTAATTTTTTTTTAATTTGGTTAAGTCTATAAAAAGTTATTAAAAAATGGTAGACATGTCTCCCATGACTGTCAAGCCACTGGTCAAGTAAATTAAACCTTACTATGCTAATGTTGTCCAAAAATAGAAAAAAATATATGGTTAGAAAGATGAGAAGATGCGTGATATTATGGTGGTAATTATAGAGATACCCACTTGATCATTTGTAAACCTGGTGACAATGAAGTTGATAAATTATCTGGAAGATAAAAAACGTGTAAAGGGACAAAAATGGAGGGAAAATGAGCTTTCAAGCCTTAGGGTCATTTTCCAAGCCTTTACCAACCAATAATGCATAGGGCTTCCTATGTGCTAAATAACCCACATGGGTTATGCAAAGAAAGGACCATTTCAAGTTGTGGATAACCCGTGTAGGTTATGTAGAACTAAAAGCATCATTTTTAGTTCTCCACAATCTGCATGAGTTATGAAGAAATAAAAATGTATGCTTGTAAACGTACCATACACAACACACACACACACAGATATGTGTGTGTGTGCATATCTATAGATATATACACATATTTATATGGATATATGTATATATGTCTGTATACATGCGTGTCTCTCCTTGATCCCTATCTCTCTAGATCCTTATCCTACTCTCTCTCTCTCTCTCTCTCTCTCTCTCTCTCTCCTAGTTTTACATAAACTGTATGGGTTATGTATAACTAAGGCCAAAATATTTATTCCTACATAACGAGTACGAGTTATGTGGAAATGTAAATGTTGTATTTAGGTTTACAAAACCTGTACGGGTTATGAAAAAGTCTTAATATTTTACTCCCAACTGCCTAAAAACTAGCATTGAAACTTGTTTCAAGGTCCCACTGATGTTTCACATGTATTTCTGGACATTAACAGTCGAGTTTTCATTTTTTATGATTGATTTGTCTTGTCTTTTGGTTTGTTTTTAAAGTTTTTGATTACGGTAAAAATAGGTTTTGAAGGGACCCCAAAACCCTTTAACAAAGCTGAGAATAGAAAGGCATTAGAGCCCAGAGAACATCAGACTGCCCCAAGGAAGGAAGCAGGCTACAAAGGGATAGATCCCAGATTTAGCAATAAGCATAGGCAACACAAAAAAACAAAAAATACGCTGGAAGGAAAACAGAGAGAAAGACCGCCAACACTAAGATCAGAACAGAGTTTTTAGGAAACTCTCAGATTCCTCCAGCTGAGTCTTCATAGTCTTCACATTCTCTCTCAACTTATGGAATTCCAGATCCTCACCCTTCTGCTTCTTGGATCTTGTGCGGGTACCTGGTCCCATCTGCTGGGAGATATCAAAGTGCTCATTGACGTCTTTGTTTCCTTCCAGCCAGTTGCTCAGAGACATCAGATTCTCCAAAGTAGCCCTCATACCAGTATTCACTAGCGTAAGAAAATGTTTTAGCATTTCCTCATTCCCGCTAATTTTCTTCTGGATAGGTATCATGGCTAACTCAACAGCTTTTTTGATTTTTTCATCAATTTCAGACCCATGATCATGAACAGGAACATTGACATTATGAAGAAAATCATTTCTGAGAATAGTAATAGTTTCTTCAATCAAAGAGCTCTTATTTTCCAGCTTGATGCATCTATTCTTAAGTTCAACTAGGTCACTCTGCACCCATTTATCCAAATTGTAGCTATAGATAGATTTATTTTTTGCAATCTCCAGGGGAGACATAATAATAGTCCTTCTGACCTCAGAATCCATCCTTCGAATGTCTCTTTGAAGAGACTGAGGTTTTCTTCCCTGAAGTTTTCTATCACTTTCTTCTTCCATATTCTCCTTCTCATAGCTAGGAGAATCATGGGACTCCAAGTTTTCCTCTTCCAGAACCTTGAAACTATTGTCTCCCGAATTATCAGCATTACTATCCATAATATTAATTTCAGCTTCTTTATTCTTCTCAACCTCTATCTCTTTATACTCTTTTCCATCTGTATTAACATTCTCCAAAATAGGATTAAGTTTTTCCCCTATTTTAAGAATGTCACGACTTCTCTCAGGGTTTTCCTTGGAATTTGTAATTTCAGGATCCTCTGAATCCTACACCACAGGGTTTTGGGTAGTGGGGGAAAAATCATCAATAGGATCCATCTGGCGATTCTGGGCATCTTCACATTCTGTTTCCTTAGGGATATGCTTCTCACCATCAGACTCCTGGAGGGAAGGACTAGCAGGGGAGTCCAGAACATTCTTTTCCGGTCCAGATTCACCACTAAGATGCTTATCATTCTTCATCTCAAACAGAGACTTAGAAGGAGATGGCTCAGAGGGCAGAGAGGCTTTCTTAGAATTAGAAGACTTAGTCAGAGACCCCACAGACTTCCTCTTTCTTATTTGGGCAGGGATAGGGTCGGGAATATGATCTCTGGAATAATCAGCTATAAGGAGGATAAGACCGACATGGATAATAGGGGCATTCTTGATTCTGTAGTCAGAAATGCTTTGGTTAAGCGACCAGAGGAGGAAGAAGGGGAAGGAAATACGTATCTCATTTCTAAAGTGATTAACTAGGGCAAAGTGATAATTATAGACCCTAGAGAATCTACCCTCAAGAGTAAAGTATTCCATTATGACTTTAATAACAGAACCCCAAGTTTTATCAATATTCTCCATTTCGACATAGTCTTTCTTACCTTTCACCAAAAGAGACCTCTCCTCATCTGTCATAGGAAATTTCTTGTAAGCTCTGGTTCCCACTTTCACCTCTTTAGAGTAATTCGGACCATCCAGTGGGAGACCAGTGATGTCGGACAAGATCTCAAGGCTGAGTCTAAATTATTTGCCCACTATATTAACCTTTCCCTTATCCCATCCCTCTGCAAAGGCTTTGGAAACTTCAGAATCAAAACCATGAAGTCTCTTAAGAAAACGGTGAACCTGACCTTTCTTCAAAATTCTCCACACTTCCTTTTCCTTCTTCCACTTGGATTCCGCAGGCTCTTCCCTTCTGAGATCACCACCCATGACTGCAATCTTCACCTGCTCTTTTTTCTCAGGCGGGGAAACTTTATTGTTTTGATTGATCTCAATCTGGTTAGAGCTTTTAATCTTAGTCACATTCCTCTTCACATGCTCAAACTGGCCATAGATAGAAATAATAATAGCTGCGTGCATTAAATTTTGTGCTTTCATGATTAGGGTTAAAAACCAAATCTTGGATATGTACTTCACCTTGTTTTGGCCGTAATTCCAACTCCTCCCAATCTGAGATGAATTAATTAGTATCATTAACAACCCTTTAAATGATACCTTCTTTATGCCTGATTTTATCATAATTGATAATTGATTTGACCGTTTCTTTACTCATAGGTGTGCATTTCCATTTTTGAATTCCGTCACTTTTGGCTCCAATATTGGCAAGACAATCAGCTACCTGATTAGTCTCTCGCTAATTGTGAGATATATGGAACACTTCAAAGGATTTAACTATAGATTTAATTTTGAGGATAATATGCTCTATAGTCCAAGAAGGTGGATTGATATCTTTAATATTGTTAATTATATTTAAAGAGTCACCTTCGAGCCATACTCTTTTGAATCCCATTTCTTCCACCAGCAGGATAGTGTTGAGGGCCGCCAAGGCCTCTTCTCTATGGTTAGATTGAAAACCCAAGGGGATTGATATAGCACCGAGAAAATTACTAGAGCTATCTCTGATGATGTCCCCTCCCCCAGAGACACCCAGGTTGCCTTTAGAGGCACCATCAAAATTGGCTTTGACCCAGCCAATTGGAGGAGTAGTCCAGACAGATAACTCTCTTTGGGAGCAATCTTGATTTTTGAGGAGAGGAAAGTTCCAAGTTGACCAGTTGACCTCCGGTATGAGAGAACTATACTTGCTATTGCTATTTTTTATAGCAGAGCTGAAATTTTCCTTTAAAGATCTAGACATCAAATTGAAGATAATTTCAGGTTTTGAGCTTTTCTCTCTGAAGATTCTGTTATTTCTTTCCTTCCAGATACTCCAGCAAAGATGGGGTGGGATAAGATTCCAAAATTGTCTAGCAAAATCATTATCAAAAGGGCATCTCCATTGAGTAACAAAGTCCTTCCAGGAGTTAGGAAAAAACCAAGACAGATTCCAATTTTGAAAAACCAAAGACCAAACTTTCCTGGTAAAACTACAATGGATCATGAGGTGATCATAGGATTCAGCTTGATCAAAGAAAAGACTACATCTATTAACATGAGAGAAGCCTCTTTTAACCAAATTATCAATAGTAAGGGGCTTATTCTGGATAAGAATCCAAAAGAAAAAGTTAATCTTTGGAGTAAGGAGTTTATACCAGATAGT
>MU227984.1:669936-681870 GCA_018584345.1 Thuja plicata | reverse complement strand
AATTTAACATCTTAAATTGAACTTGGTCTAACCTTTTTTGTGTATATTTTAGAGGATACAAAATGTCATGCTGAACGAGTGCTGGAGGATGTTCAGACTGATCACCATGTAGATCATGTGGCACATTTAGGTAAATAAAATCTATGTTTTTTTCTTTTAAATTAATTTTTTGACTTATAGTTCTTTTACTTAATTAAATACTTGTAATTCACTAATATAAAATGGTGTGAATTCAACTCATGATGTAGTTGTTATTGCAGTGGACCCCCCTTTGGCACAGCGGTCTCGTGTTCCTGAATAGATGAGGATGAGACATGAATTGGAATTAGAATCAGTAGAGTCAGGGAATGATGAGGACATTGATCTTCCTCTTAGAAATTACGTCATTAAAAAAAATGAAGACCTTAATAGAGTACAAAGGGGTGTGAAGATCAAGAAACCCAAAAAGAAATGATTATAATTAACATTTTTTGCTAATGAAAGAACGTTGTCTTAATGGATGTAATTTTGTACTAGCAATGTTGATGAATGATGTGTTAATGAATTATTCATGAATGTTGTGTGTTAATGAATTTTATTTGTTAATGAATGTTATCATGTGATTATAATGATTGAATGTTATATTTAAAAAATGGATGAATGAATGAATGAATGAATGAATGTTATTAGATGTTAATGGGGAATTTAGAGTGATGTTAGGGGGGGGGGAGGGGCCAAATGAGACTCCACCTTCACGTGGTTGGCCTTGTTAAGTAGAGAATATTAAACTATTCTCAAAACCAAGTGAAGCTCAAACTTTAAAGATAAGCTTAGAGTTAATAGTGACAGCCAATTAGCAAGTTGAAATGAAGTTCATCGTTATAGGTATCTTGCATTCTTAATGTTTGGAGCATTATTAAAAGCACTGTTATAAACATTTATTACTATTATGACCTCTATGCATATCGACACTCTATCACTAGTTTTTTGCACACTTTACTAATCAAATAAGTGTGATGGATTTCCTTTATAGATATTGATTGTTGTTTTCTTTTACATGGATCTCACAAATAATTATGTTAGCAGTTCTATATCTAAAGAATTTGGTTTCCCGACTAGCTTGATAAAATTGTAAGTTCTCTATTTTCTTCTCTCTTCTATTTTGTGATAGATATAAATAATTGACTTTGATTCAATAGGTTTTTTTTATTTTCATATTAAGCGACTAGAAGTAAAATGTGTGGACAAGAAAAAGTTTATACATTCAATTTGTAGAGTTACAACACCCCTAAAACTTCAATAGCTATGTGATTTCTCTTTCTTGTTGACCTGTAGAGTTATTTAAATTAGGATTTTATAGGGTCCCTCGGTAGTCAAATTATAAGAAAAACTAGGTCAAATTACCACTGACCTCCCCAAAGTAATATTGTTAAACTATGATAATGGTAAGTGCAAAAACTACTATAACAATGGTATACTAATATAGTCAGTCTGAAAGAATAAATGTAGCATAGCAAGATGATAATAGAAACATTAAAAAAATGTTTTAACCATCATAAACATGGCACATCAAACTGCTATCAAGAACACCATCTAATTAGATCCTCCTCCCACAAAAGTTTTCTTTGAGGCAATTTGCTTGGGACTTGATCATCGTGTGGATTGGCACCATCATCATGTGGATCTGCAGTCCTCTCTTGGAAACCAAGGAAACATCATTGAAGTTGTGTGTGACCCCACTACCAAGCATGACAATGACTCTCCCTTGTAAAATACCTCGCATTCAAAAGATGTTATATCATAGAATACCGAATAGGGAATCTGATGCAGAAAAAGGGTGGTAATGATCTAAATATATCAAACAACTAATTGGAAGAACTTTAGCGTCATCCCATAATAGACTTCCCTCATAAACCACCCTTATTCCTTATAACCCTCCAAATATGTTTGTTCCTCCATAACTTTTGGAGAAGACATGAAAATCAAAATGTGAACATGGTTTTAAATACCCTTTTGGCTCTTACAATACATACTTGAAAATGAGATAGGGTTTCTTTGTAATGATTGGGTTAAATTTTGACTGTCCTATTTAGAATTAGGCCCTATTGTAATCTGAAAATAATAGTCCTTAATAACTTTCACAAATCAAATAGTTAGGACCTCATCTTTGGAGGAATTGAAGATGATATAAAAAATAGAACTTTTCACCAAATTTTCACCATACCAATAAGGAGAAATGACTTTTTTTTTAATCAAAAATAGAAACTCTAGTTTCTAAACAGACCTGCACTCACTAAAAAAGGCATAACTTAGTCAAAAATCAATAAAAATTTTGCAAAAAAAAAGAATATAAAACTAGATTCATTTCTTCAACTTTTCCCATTTGTTTCAGACTCATACTATACCATACATGTCCATACCAAGCTTGAGAACATGACTGTTACAAGAAATTACACATAAAATTACTCAAAAATGAATTCAAACTTTCATTCAAAACTTCAACAACCCTTTTGGTCATGGTTGCAAGGCATTCTTATTGTATTACAATAAGTTTTGAACTTCCAACCACCCCAAACCAACTCTTTAACAAAAATTTTAAAATTTGTAATAACAATGTAAAAAGTTGTCATGCAATTTTGACAACAAAGTAGCAAATTTTACATATTTTACCCTTTTGGCCAATTTTATGGTCCCAAATGACTATTTATGGTCCAAACCGACCTTATTGACATCAAACCTAACAAAAGAGACAAAATTTCAAATTTTGACTATTGGAAGCATGATAGGCCTTTGGGTGTTCTTGCACTAGCAACAATGATTTCACCCTTCTCCCTGGATGTTAAATTCTCCATGTAAGGTGGCTTCTCATTTGACTCCTCATAATTCATTGTCAATGAGATTATCCTCCCCACTGTCCAATATAACCTCAATTTAGTGAATCTTCCCCTTTCGTAGGCATCTTTGTCCCAATTCCCACAACTCCTTGAAGCTAAAATAAAGTTTCTTCCTTAGCAAGTCTTGTCTAATCACTTTGTCCAGTTGGTTCTTTTGGGGCCATTCCTTTTGAAAGGATTTCTTTCTTTTTCCTTTAGTTAAATGGTTTCCTTAGATGGGTTTGTACTCTTCAAAGTAGGTGAAGCCATGTTCTGAGCCTTCTTAATCATTTCCTATAGTGAACTTAGACCATGGGCCTCAACCCATTCCCTCAATGGATCAATCGATCCGTCAAAGAACAAGGAAATTAATCTCCTCTTTGATATGTTTGTCATCAAAATTGAGTGTCTTTCAAATTCAGCAATATAGTTGTCAAATAATCCTCCTTTCTCCAACTATGCTAACTCCTTGAACTTGAGTTTAGGAGCCTTTTGATCAAGTCTCTCGTTGAGTCTCTCCATGAAATTGGCATATGAGGTGATTAGATCATGTCTTGAGGTAACCATTCCACGATGTCACCACTCATGAGTGAACCCATTAAGATGAAGCCTTGCAAATTATATTTCTTTATCTTCTAGCATGAGGTTGAGCTATAATTATGTATCCACTTTCTATACCTAGGCACATTCTATTGTCCTCTTGAATCCATCAAAGAATAGTAGACTAATCTTGTCAATCTTCCTCCTCAAATTGTTATTGTAGTCTCAATTACCACTCCCAAGAAAATATTTCATCTTGAGATCTATGTATTCCTTGATGGACATATCCATCTATAACCCTACTTCCAACCAATCTTTCTCAAACTAATCTTGTAATTTGACCAATGTGGGAACATGAGTCTCCTGATGGTCAACTCTAGGTGGGAAGCTAGGCACCACGGGCCTTGAATTGGATGTAGGCATGTGCTAGCTGTGAGTCAATCCATTGATTGAGTTTTCCCCACACCCATTGTTACCAACATCATTGGTGTCATTATTCCTTTTGGCTATTGCTTCAACTACTTGTTGTTGTATTCTTTCCAAATCACTTAGTATTGCCAAAAGACTTGGATTTGGTTGTTTTTATCCCATTGTATCTTCGAGATCAGAATCAGATGAGTGTGCTCATTGCCTTCTTATAAGAAAAACATATGCCCCTTCTTTACCTCTCATAAATCCTTAACTCAGCAAGCTGGCAAGGTCAAATCTCAGATATCACTGAGATATCACAACCAAATAATATCAAAACAACACTAAGACAATCAATGTACACCAAGTTGTATTTTTATTGTAAACTGGAACTAAATACAACCAATCTAAATTGAAGTACAAAATGTGCATGCACCATGTGTTACAAATGATAAGTTTACATTTGAAAGTATGAAAAGGGATTTTGATATTTTAGAATGAAGAGACCTTTGAAATTTGTTCCAATGATTGTGGTCTACAATGACTAAAATGTGTGTCAATCCTCCTCTATTTCAGTGCTCTTAAAATTAAATCAATCAATTGATATCAACTGTCTCCCATATATTGTTGTGAACTATTAAATGATAGGACCATTGAGTGTTGTGGACAAGTAGTAAGAGTGCTTCTGAATTGAATCTTCATTGCCTAAGGAAGATGTGATAAGATAAACAAAAATAATTACGGTTGCCAAAAGATTGAAATTTGTGATTGTCTAAATGCATTGCTTCCTACTTGAGATCATAGTCCTCAAATATTTTGACTCGTGTGTGCAAATTACTATTGATATAAAAAATCTAAATTACACCAATGTGTTGCAAATACATAGGCACTAACACAATGCACACACACACACACACACACACACACACACACACACACACACACACACACACACACACACACACACACACACACACACACACACACACACACACACACACATATATANCACACACACACACACACACACACACACACACACACACACACACACACACACACACACACACACACACACACACACACACACACACACACACACACACACACACATATATATCATAGATTGTTGATATATTGATGATTGTTATCATTTTCAAAATGTGTGTTGATACAGCTATGCAAAGGCCTAGTAGGGATTGTACCAGCTAGGGGGTTAGTTTTAGTCTTCAAATGGTTTATGCTTGTGTTATGATCTTGACTCTTACCAGATTGACCACTCTCATAATTCGACTCTCCTTTGGATTTTAAGTTAAAACTCAACTAAATATAATTTTTTCTCCTAAAGAAGACTTCACAAAATTGTGATTCTCAAGTAGACTAGGATGGTTTGATGCACCAAAACCACCATTAAACATTTTCTCCAAACCCAGAAATAGAGAAAGATACCAAAAGATCCATGCTCAATTTCTCCTCCAAGAGCTCCTTTTGTAATGCCTTCTCTCCCTGAAATCTATGATAGTACAGGACTTGAGCCCCCTCTCCCTGAAATCTATGATGTCAACTAGTTCCAATGTGAGCTTGCCCTTATCATCAAGTGGTGAAAGATCCTCTGAAATTGTAACATGTTGCTCAAGGGCCTTCTTAAGGCAAGAGACATGAAACACATTATGTGTTTTGTTGTTCTTCTAAAACTACAACTCATACTCCACCTCTCTAATCTTCCTAATCACCTTATAAGGACCATAAAAGGGCTTAAGATTCTCCATGCTACTTTTTTTAAAATAAGACTACATACATGAAGTGAGAACACTTGGTCATGCAGTCAACCACCATGCAAATGCGATCTCTGTGTTGTACCTTGGGATGTCTTGTGATGAAATCCACCAAGATGCTCTCCCATTTTTTTTTAATCCAGAATAGGTAGGGGCTAGAACAATCCTGCTAGAAAGGTATGCTCACATTTATTCTGCTAACATATGTGGCATACTCCAAATGAACCGCAACACATCATCCTTGATGCCCTTCCACAAAAACCTCTCATGAATCTGTCTATATGGCTTGGAGTATTGGAGTTCCCAACCAATGATGACTCATGAATTTCCCTTGGAATATTCTCTAAAAGCTTCAAATTAATAACCAAGAAGATTCTATCCTTGTAGTAGATGACATCATCCACCACCTTGTACCTATCATTGTGAATTTTTCCATCCATCAACTGCTGACGAAAAATTGAACTTAACAGGAATGATATGGATATATTTAGAGTAGTCTAGCAGGTAGGATGGTATGGTGTGAAGAAGCATGGACCTAACTAAATGAAAATGGTGATTCAATGGTATAACTGGCCTGGAAAACCCAATCCTTGACCCATGAACTCATAAAATATAATCCTTGAACTGAAAAATCTTTGTAATATAGAGAAATTGGTTACAAACCCATCAATAATATATATATATATATATATATATATAACCAAAAATTAGTATTGGTCTCTTTTACGACGTTTTAATAGCAGTAGTTTTGACGAGAATGCTATGTGTTCGACGTCAATTTTGACAAACTTTGGTTGAAAAAGAGACACACTGTGTTTGATGTTTCAACGAGACTGCTATGTGTTCGACATCGATTCCAACCAACTTTGGTCGCCATTTCAGTGAACATTGGTCTCTTAGATGAAAGGTTTGATCTACAATTCTTCCAGCTTCAAGCGATTTTTTCGACCAAGATTCGATCGATAATTCACCACTAAGTAGGTCGATATTTTGACGATGGGTTTTCCTATAGAATAATCGATGAAAAAAGTTCAACAACAATTTTGGTCATCTGTTCGACCAATGGGTGTCGAAAATTTGACTAATCCTCGTCAAAAAATAGGGTAAAATTTACTAGTGAAAAAGTGGTTTTGGCACTACAAAATCTGACACAATTTATGTATCCTTTATTCTTTGATGGATGTAAATACCTTCTTCCAACACTCCCATTTTGGATCCTGATATTATGGCATTCCATAATACAACATTTTTTTAGGTATTTGATGAAATAATTTATGTGCATAATCTATATTCAAGCATTTTGAATACATATCTATTAGGGAACTTCTAGAGAAAACATTAGACTTAAATCCACTCTTAATCACATACACATAAATTTGATTACCCTACTACGGAGTTGCTAAGTTGATATAATCACAGACAACACCTAAAATTGGGTTTCACGCCTACCAATAGCACTTGATAACAACTTCCAGTTCTTCCTTAGCATAATGATTTTGGGCACAACCTGTAACAATTGCATTCCATGATTTTACGTCTGGTTTCAAACCCAATAGCTGCATTCGATTTAAAAGTTTCAAGGCTTCATTGAGAATAAATAAGTATGCATAGTACAGATAGGTTCATGCAATTTTACCGAAGAAAAATATTGGAAAAATATCTATGTGTGGTGGTGTCATCTGAATAGCTGAATAGATGGAAACAATAAATTCAAATTTATGGAACGAATTTTAGTGTCTGGTTGCACCTAGAGGATAAAATTTCTTTAATTAAAATAGAAAAAGAGGATGGCTCTAATTTTTTTAGTGTTCTTGCAATGGTCTCATATATTTTCTACCATCGATTGTAAACTTCACCTCATCCCTTTCATTAAATATGAACAAACATGATCATTCTAATGGTAGTCCATTTGTTTTTGAGTTTTTTTAATTGTTGATTACATAAATTAGTTTGTGCATTTCAAATAAAAAATGCCTATAGAGTAAAAATATCCCAACACCAATGAAGAGATAAAAAGACTTGTGCTGGAAAAATTTAGGACTGCCATGTGGACAAAGCAAATGGGGAGGAAAAAGGTCCACTATGTGAAAGAGTTCAATCCTATTTGGGTTCACGAGGATAAAGACTACTTACAAGTGGAAATAAAAAGTAAATTTAGATTGCTAGTGGCACAATGAAGAACCATATCTCATCATCTATGGTATGAGATAGGTAGATGGAAAGTTCCTAAAGAGGTTTGGGAAGAAAGAACATGTATTTTCTATAGAAAAGGGGTTATTATAATGGAGTGACACTTTATTTTTGAATGTTTTTCTTTCCAGGATATACATGAGAAATATGAGGACAACATGAAGGAGGGTTGATTAAGTCAATTATTTGGCAAAGCAAGGCTACACAAAACCACTGGTTTTCTGACAAAGATTCATAACATGAGGTATAAAATAGAAAAGAACATGAGAATGGTCTAGGTTTTGATGTTTCATCCCATAGATTGTTGGTCTTGTGGATGTCATTAAAATTCCTTCATTCATTCATAATATTGGAAAATCCAACCTGATAGGGGAGAGGATCCAAGAATGTGTGCGGGGTCTAATATGTAATATGTTAGTGGCTCTATTAGGGGCCAACACCTAAACACCTAACCACTAGTATGATTCAGGAATCCTTTGAAAATTAAGACAAGTAAATTGAATTAAAAAAACATCACAAAAATAAACCTTTTTTGTTTTTTGTTTTTTTATGGAGGTCATCCATGAAACTTTTTTAGCTACCTGATACATGAGCATAATCCTTTAGGTTGAACCTCTTCATCTAGGAGTGAAGGAATAAGGAGTATCCATTCTATTAAATTTACTTGGGGTATGATCCTAGCCTCACCCCTTATTTTGACATTGGAGCCTTACACTCAACAAGACTTGATCCCTAGTGGGCTCATTAAAAACCTTTAAACTTCACTAGTAGACCAAGGTCCCATTGACAAAAAAAAAGAAAACCTTCTGGTAAATATTTATTTTTTATATATCTATAAAAATAAACATTGAGTGCATTTCTTTGTGATCAATCAACCTGTCCATATCACTGACAAGTTCTAATGTGCCCTTTACTGGGTGATTTAGTCCAAAGAACCAAAACTAGTTGAATAAAGAAGACACGTCACCTTAAAGTCAAATGAGGCTCGCCACCCCACTCATAAACCAAAATAATAGTAAAATATTGCCATGTGGAAGTCCATCGACCCAAAAAAATTAAAAATTGGCGACGCAATAAGATTACCAAGACTACTAGTGCTTATTAAGATGTGTCCAAACTAAAATATTAGAGATGACCATGTCCTATTATTCTAGCCACCATGTTCCATCTTTCTAGCTCAAGTGCACACCTTGTGGTGATTTCAACATAAAACCACTTGCATCAACAAAAAAAATGTAAGTCCACCATTGAAAATTCAAGAGCAATCAAATCAAAAGTTAAAGTAGCAATCAGATCAAGTCTACAAAGGAAACAAGAAATTCAAAATTCAAGCTGTTAAGAGTACAAAAATTAAAGACACCACACCAACACAACAAGTTTCAAACATACAAGTAGACATGAAACCAACTCATTCATCCCTTTCAAGTCATTTAGAAGACACAAAAACCATTGACGAAAGAAAGAAATCAAAGTACACATTTAAAATCCAAGAGTAGAAAGAATTCAAGTTTAGTTCCAGGTATTTAAATGTTTCTTACATATTTCACAGTTTTATTATATTCATTTTAGCAGCTCCACGTATTTAAAAATTTCTTTATGCTTTTATTTTTTTTCCTTCATAATCATATTATTCTTAGTTTTCAATTTTTCATACCCATGTTGTTCTTTCTATTGTCTCATCCATATTTATTACATGTTTAGTTTTGTAAACCCTTACTGTGTCATATTGTCATGGTTTAGTGTATTTCTTAAACCCTTGCATAGTGATTCACATCCTAACAAATTTACAAACTCAACATAATTCTCTTTGTAAGGTTTCCATCATGTTCATTTCATTTTTAATTGTCGATACCCTAACTAATTGTTTTACATCCTCATGATTTTTACTATCATCTATTCTTTCTACCATTTATTGTATGTTCATTTTGATTTCACACCTTTAAACACAATATGAAGACTCACATCCTTACAAATTTACAAACTTTACATAATATTCTTTGTAATTTTTCTTTCATTTTCATTTCATTTTAAATTTTTGATACCTTTGCTGACTATTTTACATCTTGATGGTTTGTATTATTTCCTTATTTTTTATTCTACTTATATTATCCTTGTTGTTAAATTCATTTCTAGTTATCTATTCTTTCTATTTTTTCCTTCATGTTCATTCTAATTTCACATCCTTAAACACAATATGAATATTCACATGCTTATACATTTGCCAACTGCACATAATGTTCTTTGTGTTGTTTCCTTCATTTTCATTTCATTTTCATTTTTATCTATTCTTTTTATTGTTTCCATCATGTTCATTTTAATTTCACATCCTTAAACACAATATGAAGATTCACATCCTTACAAATTTACAAACTTCACATAAGGTTCTTTGTATTATTTCCTTCATTTTCATTTCATTTTAAATTTTAGATACCCTTACTGACTTTTTTACTTTTACAATAGTGAGAAAGACTAATTGTGCACTTGGTCTCCTTGGTTTTTCAATGCAATGGTGGTTCTTGACATGGCTTAGCAGTCTCCTATGTCTTCTATATGTCTAGTGGTTGTATAGGGAATTAACAGGTCGATCTTTCTGTGCAATGGAAACCACTAGTTGTAACAAGTGGTATCAGATCTTGGTCACAGATTCAAACCCTACACTTTCACTGGGGGGATTGTTACAATGGTCAGAAAGACTGATTGTGCCCTTGATATCCTTGGTTTTCTAGTGCAGTGGTGGTTTGTGACATGGATTAACAACCTCCTGTGTCTTTTATATATCTAGTGGTTGTACCGGGCATTAACAAGTTGATCTTTTGTTGCAACGGAAACAACTAGTTGTAACATTTACATCCTCATAGTTTCTATTGTTTCCTTTTTTATATTCTACCTATATTATCCTTGTTATTCAATTCATTTCTAGTTATCTATTCTTTCTACTTTTTTCTTAATTTTTATTCCAATTTCACATCCTTAAACACAATATAAAGATTAACATCCTTACAAATTTAAAAACTGTTAGAAACACTGAGAGGGGGCGGGGGGGGGGTGAATAAGTGTTTATCTATTAATTATATTTCAACCAATTGAACATATATAAAATGTGCATCCAAAGAAACATAACACAAGAACACATAACACATGATATGATTACGGAGAACCTTGATCAGAGGAAAACTCCGGTGGGGATTAACACCCACAAATATTGTACTAGGTATAATGAACCTGTTAAAGTTCCTTTGTTCTGTTAGAAGCAGTCTTTAAAAATTAAGTACAATGACCTGGTTAAAGGTCTGGCCCTATTAGGAGTCTTTTACAAAACCCTGTTAAAGGTATATGGCTCACTGCCTAGGCTCACTGCCCAATAAGATGAAGGCTACAATCGTTTGAATGTTGTTATGCACTATATCAAAAATGAACTGCTATAATGACACTACTGTCTGATCAGTTCCGTGTATGTGAGAATGATCTTACTCTCTCAAAGAGATATATCATATACTAACTTCATAGTACTATCCCTTTGTATCTTCCTCTTACATAATAATCAACACTTCTTTCATATCTTTACATTACATACTTATATATACAAATCCAAATAGGCGCGACCCAAAACAAAACACTAGTCGGCCCCAAAACAAAATATACAATGCTTCTGAAGAAGTCAGCCTAAGCATGTTTACTAAAAAATTAATTAAATTAATACAAACTTATAACT
Source organism: Thuja plicata (assembly GCA_018584345.1). Taxonomy (NCBI): domain Eukaryota; kingdom Viridiplantae; phylum Streptophyta; class Pinopsida; order Cupressales; family Cupressaceae; genus Thuja; species Thuja plicata. The sequence continues at coordinate 670,393 of MU227984.1, read as the reverse complement.
AAAGGAACTTAGCCATTACATTACAAAATCATTCACGCTGATCAAAACTGTAGTCGGCTTCCATGCTCTGTTTCCTAGACTGCAGGTCTACTGATCTGCCTGTAACTTTTCCATACTAATGTTCTATACTATGTGCGTCTGGATCTAGTATGTATATACACCATAGAGTATATACCTAAGCATGCATGCTCTGGTGTGATCTCTAACACATGCACTAATGTACTGATCTCAGTATGTGTCTGTCTGTCCTATTTTCACACTTAGTCATTTTGTCTTTCATAACAAAACTTAAGTATGACTTTGTTGCCATGATTGACAACACAATATAAGTCATGCTTCCTCAGGAATTCAACTTGCCAACAATCTCCCCCTTTGTCATTTATGGCAACAAAGGAATGTGGCTAAGTTACTCAAAATGACTTCATACAAAAATGACTGTATATCATAATACTTAATG
>MU227984.1:619646-654802 GCA_018584345.1 Thuja plicata | reverse complement strand
ATTTTGTTTGTTGATGATTTTTCAAGGATGATGTGGGTTGCATTCTTAAAGGAGAAATCTGAAGCCTTTGAGAAGTTCAAAATATTCAAAGCTAAGGTTGAGAATGAATCTAGATTAAAACTAAAATTTCTAAGATCAGATAGAGAAGGAGAGTTCACCTCTGATTAGTTTTATGATTATTGTGAAGAACATGGAATAAACAGACTGTTGAGTGCTCCTAGAACCCCTCAACGGAATGGGATTGCAGAAAGGAGGAACAAGATTATACTTGATACAATGTGCACTATGATGATTGAAGGAAAAGTTACACACACATATTGGAGAGATGAAGTGAATACAATAGTCTATACTATCAATAGAACTCAATTGAGGCCAGGCGCAGATAAGACACCCTATGAACTTTGGTTTGGTAATGTACCTATAGTAAAATATTTGAGAATCTTTGGCAGCAAGTGCTACATCAAGAGAGATGATGGTGTTGGTAAGTTTGATGCTAGAAGTGATGAAGGTATTTTCCTTGGTTACTCTACAAAATGAAAAGCATACAGATGTTTGAATTTGAGATTGAAAAAGGTAATTGAAAGTACTAATGTAAAAATTGATGAGAAGTTTATGGTTCAAGAGAGATACTATGAATATGCACCTATGATTGAAGATGAACCCAGGCCTAGCAGCAAAGATACTATTATTGAAGAAATGTTTGATTGCATTGATGTCTCATGCAATGACCCTGAATCAAGCATAGAAGAATCATAGATTACAGAAGAGGAAGCAACACCTAAGGTTAATAAATTCACATCTAGATACCACTCTAAAGGTGATATCATTGGAGATCAGAGAAACAGTGTTTTGACCAGATCAAAAGAAAAAAGTCTAACAATGGATGAAGAGGTATGTTTACTTTCACAGATGGAACGTTTAAGTGTTGAAGATGCTTGTAATGATTCTGATTGGAAGAATGCAATGAAGAAGAATTAGATCAGATAATTAAGAATGAGACATGGGAATGGGTTCCTAGAGCCAGTGACAAAAATGTGATTGGAACAAAGTGGGTATTCAGAAACAAGATGAATGAAGATGGTACAGTAGTAAGAAACAAAGAAAGATTGGTATCTAAAGCATATGTGCAGAAGGAATAGACTACACTAATAGATTTTCCCTTGTGAGAAGACTGGAAGCCATTAAATTGTTCTTGGCCTATGAAACATTTAAATACTTTAAAGTTTATCAAATGGATGTAAAGTCAGCTTTTTTGAATGGTGACTTGAAGGAAGAAGTCTACATAGAACAACCTAAAGGATTTAATCTTTCAGATAAACCAGGCATGGTATACAGATTGAAGAAAGAACTCTATGGTTTTAAATAGGCCCCAAGAGCTTGGTATGAGAGACTTGATGGTTTTCTTACCAAGATTGGATTCAAGAAAGATGTAGCAGATTGTAACCTATTCACAAGAGAGACACCTGATGGATTACTACTAGTTGCCATATTTGTTGATGAAATTATCTTTGGAGTTAATGACAAACTTAGTAAAGCATTTGCAAAAGAAATGCATAATGAATTTGAAATGAGCATGATTGGTCCTATAAAATAGTTTTTGGGACTGAATGTAAAGCAGACAGATAAAGGTATATTCATTAATTAGTCAAAGTATGTGAAGGAAATATTGAAGACCTTTAAGATAGAAGACTATAAGCTAGTATGCACCCCTATGATAATAGGAAGCAAGCTTTCAAAAGATGATGATTCCATAATAGTTGATAAAACATTGTACAAATCTATGATTGGAAAACTCATTTATCTAACTCAATCTAGACCTAACATATCTAATGTAGTTGGCATTGTTGGAAGATTTGTAGCTGAACCCAAGAAGAATCATCTAATGGAAATCAAGAGGATATTCAGATATCTAAAGGGAACTATAGACTATGGTTTATGGTATCCTAAATTAGAGAATTTTCAACTTCATGTGTATACAGATGCAAATTGGGTAGGTTGTATTGATGATAGGAAGAGTACTTTAGGAGGAGCAGTATTTCTTGGAGATAGGTTGGTCTCTTGGATAAGCAAGAAGCATAATTGTATTTCTCAATCAACATTAGAAGCTGAATATGTTGCAGTAGCACTGAATTGTTCAACCATGGCTTGGATCAAGCAGATGGTTAAAGACTTTGGTATTCAGGTTGATTATCCTATTGTTATTCACTGTGATAACACTAGCACTATTAACATGTCTAAGAACCCTATGATGCACACAAAGACAAAACACATGGAGATCAAGTACCACTTTCTAAGAGAAAAGGTTGTAGACAAAGAAGTGAAATTGGACTATGTGAGCACCAAAGAATAGTTGGCAGATATTTTCTCAAAAAATTTATCAAAAGATACTTTTGAGTATCTCAGAGAGAAGTTGGGAGTAATTCCCCTCCTAAATCTAATTAGAAAATACACGAACAACCTCAGTCCTTTGTGACTGATAAATGGTTGACTACTCTACTTCTGGAGTAGTACCTGTACCTAATTGTTTATGGCACCCTTTGCCATTGATGTCAAAGGGGGAGTATGTACTAAGGGGGAGAATATACTCTGGGGGGGTATATATCAATGGAACAAAAACACAGTCAGAAGAACTATAGTAGTGTAGAGAAATCTTTGATGAGGATAGTGAGAAGATTGTAAAAGAAAGAGGGCACCATCAACAAAGGATGTTTTAATATCATATGTTGCCATCAATGTCAAAGAGGGAGATTGTTGGAGATTTATTTCTGTGCAGCTGATTGATTGTATGTTTGTCATTGATGACAACATATAATACACAGTAGTGATTCTATATGTACTTATAAGAATGATGATATCAAGCCTTGCATGGTTAGATACATGTTTTAGACATTTTTATTATGTTATGTTCATACACGTAGATCCAAATATGATGTTTCAGTCAAGTTGTGTAATTCTATTATTGGTAGTTACAGTTCTAGAAGAGTATCTGTTCAGAGCCAACGTATCTAACATGTTTCTTGAGTTGCACCTATCTTCAAGATATGCGTGTGTATATTCATGATTATTTATGAGTTGATGATAGTTATCTAAAGGTGCTTAACGAGTTTCAAGAAGATTGAAAAGTTAGAGATAATTTGGTGAGGCCGACTTAGTGAAGCGTCGCGTCTGTTCAATTTTTGTTGCATGGACTTAATATTGTTTGTGTGATTAGTAGAGCTAACAAGGATGTTATGAAGAGTTTTCTTACAGGTCCCATGATCTCATTCTTTGAAGAAGATACTTATAGCAAGTCATTTGTGATACGCTAACTATGAATGATACGAAAAGAGACAGAAAATGTACAGAGTAGAATATCAGTTGTGGTTCATTCATCAAGAGTCTATGTGATGAAGAAGTAGAAGATTACAATACATTGGAACTAATCAAGATAGTAGGTATACTCTATAGTTCATCATCAGATATAGTGCATATCTATTCTACAAAAGGTTGTAGCCTTCACCATTGAGGCAGTGAGTTTTTGGATAGTGATTCCTCACCCCTAACAGGGTTATTTGTAAAAGACTCCTAACAGGGTTAGACCCTTAACTAGGCCACTATACTTATTTCTTTGTAAAGAAAAAATCCTAACAGGGTTGCAAGATCTTATAGTAGGGATTACTATAAACAAGTATAGTTCATTGTGGGTGCTAATTCCCACCAGGGTTTTCACCATTTGGTTTCCCCATAATCAAATTGTGTTGTGTACTGTGTTATTTGAATGTGCATTTACTTTATTGTATTCTGAAGTTAAAGAAGTAAAAAGGATTTAAAGTTACTAATAACTGATTCACCCCCCCCTCTCAGTTGTCCTTTGGGACTATTCTAACATTAATATATATTCATATATGTATTATATATTCTCATTTATATATTTATCTTATTGATGCTATCATATTTAACGTTCCCTCTTAGCTAGGGAAGATAAAGCATATGATGCATCACATTTATCGTAAGAATATATATACCACCTTACTTGAGAGTATAACATTGCATAACATATCACTTAACACATGATGCCTAGTTTTACATATCACCTAACATGTGATATGAGGAATCACCTAACACGTGATACCCAATTTTACATATCACCTAACATGTGATATGAGGAATCACCTAAAACATGATACCCAATTTGACATATCACCTAACACGTGATATGAGGAATCACCTAACAAATGATACCTATTTTATATACCACCTTAACTCATGATATGAAGTATATAATATGCTTAAGAACATTACATTCTCCTTATATATATATCCTAGTTATGGTATGTGCATTGAAATTACCTTACATAATGTCTATCATAATAGATCATGTCACAAACATGATACCCATATTACAAGATCATCACCTTATAATGTTAAATACAAGTGTTCGTTTACTAAAAAGTTGTCACCTTTTAGAAATATACACAAGATAGGTGGGCCCATAAATTAACACATATGAAAAAATAAGTTTACACATTAAACATCTTTATTACATTAGTACAAATCAAAATTTTACATTTTGACCCGTTGGTAAACAAATTTGACTTTCCAAAATACCTGAACAAAAATACTCCCAAATCCCAAGGCTAAAAGACAACACCACATCACAACAATTTAGTCACTTGCCACGATTGTGTACAAGTGCTCTCTTCTTGTTTTAAAAGGCGTGGCTACCTTTGTTTGATTTACAATGAATTAAACAATGGAAATGTCTTTAACCAGAAGACAAGAAGGTACACTAACATTCACTCATCAACATGATGTGAATGCAAAAATCATAAATAATAAATTTTAAAAGAAACTAAATGCATGGCACAAAGACCATTTACATCATTTTTCCCAATTATAAAGGACAAGGAAAGACTCAAAATGTTGTTCTCAGATAGATGAATGCATAAAATCAAAGTTTATATGACAATCATTTAACCTTGATAGGACTGCAAATAAAGATAACCGAAACAACTCAAAGTTTGATTCAATCATAAAGAAAAATATTTAAATTCAAAGGTTTAATATTTTTCTTCCTTTCTCCAAATACATAGAAATGACACAAAGTCCATTAATCCCTGCAAGAAAATTACATCTGAAAACAAAAATAATATCTTCTTCCCCTGTTACAATATAGAAATCAAAACCAGTTTCTCTTCTCCTGTCCTAGCACAAAGACTCCTCCAGAAAAAGAAAAACCCCTAAACAATGGATCTTTTATAATATATGTAGTCTATCCAGAGATCCTCATTCATTCTTGTAACTGAATCTTGAAATAATTATTTTAAATGGTCAATATTATTCTCCAAGTTTACCCCCGATAAGTTCCTTTTTAGTTATAAAAACTTATTCTTGATTATTTTCCTATCATATTTGTTTTTATCTCTTCCTCTCCTTGATGTTTAATGTTTTATAAACATTATGTTTATAAAGATAGGAATGATGACACCTGTCAAATTAAGGTCATGTGCACTTTGGACAAAGAGCATATGTTGTTGATGGAGTGTTGTCATCATTTTGACTGTCACAGACATTTTAGACAGTACTGCACACAGGTGTCCATATCTTAAATGCCAGGCCAAATTTTAAAGATCTGTCTAGCGAGAATCTGGAGAATTAGGTTTTTAACAACATATCCGAAATTGAGCATGATCCAACAGTGGAATTGGTAGTTATGCCCCCCGTAATATGATTGTTTTTCTATCTCCTACAAATTCGTGTTTGCAAAATATTTATTTAATCTTTCTTCTAATCATCTCATGATTTATGGGATTCTTATGAGTAGATTTGGCTTGTGAAACAAATTTTTACCACCTTTTACTTAATTTCTCATCAATGTGAATTCCTCATAATATTATGTAACTTAGACTATTTGATTTTAAATTGCAAACAATCGAACAACTTCAGGAACTTTGTTTCTTTGTTGGGTTTGACCATGCTGGCATTCTGTCAAGAATTTCAAGTTGATGAAATGGATGTCATTTTTTCGTTCTTCATTTCTCTAAATGGGCCACTATAAGACAAGACCAAGTTCATATACAAATGACACTTCACATTACCAATGTAGAACTTTGAATCATTCTGCGTTGAACTTGGTTGTATTTGAGCTCAATGAACCTATGGTCCTTTTGAACTTGCTAAACCGGTTGAACCAATTTGAACCATTTTGAACTCTGTTCAAAGTGGTTCAACAAAGTGAACTTTTTATTCAAACCTAAATTTTGAATCTCTAAACCTCTACACTAAAACTAGCTGAATTTGAATTTACCAATACTCAAAATAAAAATCAGAGATAGAAAGATTGATTTTGAAATTTTAAATGGGGTGTCCATGTGAGGGTTAACATTGGCTCTGCAGGGGGACTTCTTTTGATCCAAAAGAAAAGATCCTTAGTATCTCTGGTCAAGGAAAAGTGCCAGGGACCATTGGTAAAATAGAGTCACATAGAAATGGAAAGTAGGGAGTTTCTTGTAAAGAGGGTGGAGAGGAGCATGGCAACTACAAGCCAAAATAGAAAGCGAAGAAAGAAAAACTAGAAAAACACCCAAACAAGTGATAAGCCGAAACCTTGGGCATTATTCTAACTACCACTACGCACAAAAAAACTTATTAACAAGTGTGTACATAGGTAGGAAACTCCCACCATGAGAAGGAAAGAAATTAAAGACTCACATGTAACTCTTAACTGTAGTAGACAAGTAAGAGCCTTTTCTAGGTAGTGGGTTGTACCCGAATGGAATTCGCTGATACAACCTCCATCTGGAAAACTCCTTATGGAAAGGTATTGGACTGGTTATATGCAGGGATCACATGGACACAATGTTGGACCCAAAGAGCCACTTTTCATTATAAACCTCTACATCTTCTATAACCTTCTCTATAGTACTCATCAAGTAAAGTTTCATCCCAAGATGAAAAAAAGGATGCTCAAGAAACTCCTCAAGAGAAGAAATGTAAACATCAAGCTTGTTGTTGGAAAGACCACTTTTCTTCACATAATCATTTACATCATAACTATTTTTAGAAAAGGAAGCAACTTTGTCCAACATAGGGTCAATTTGTTCAAACATAATTGCTTCATTTTGATGAGAAATAAAGTCAACATTAAACATATTAGGCATTCTACTTGCCTTTACATCCATATGGCCTTCTTCCTCATTTAAATCAGTATACCTTTAAGCCTCATTTTTAGAATTGAAACCAGCAAAATAACATGCAAGAGAATGGAATGAAGATTATTTAGCCGACATCCCACTTTCAGCTAGGTTTAAATTTAGAGCTGAATTTATGGCTTTGATTGTGTATGTTTTTTAGCATCGATGTTTCGGATCACACTCTGTGATCCATCATCAGGATATAAGAGGAGAGAGAAATAAGTAATAAGGAGAGGAATAAGAGCAAAGAGCAATCAGGTTTAATTGATACCTGAATCATCCATGATGGAATTCTCTTGTTGGAAGAAAACCAAAAACTGCTCTATGATGTCTTCTTCAGTGGAGGTAATACCATAAAGAATCTTGGATATTTTTTGGGGTTGTAATTTTATATCAAAACCATCATCATCTTGCACCTCTTCCATTTTAGAATCTTTATATTTCTCTAGATTTTTAGGAAGAGAAAAATATTTACCTAGACCCGATTTCACCTTTTCACCAAGATAAGCTTCACTTTTAAAAAGGTGAGATTCTTTCATGGGCTGATCATAAATTTTAAAACACAAAGCATCATATTTATCTAATATTTTATTGAAACCAAGAGTCCCATCCTTCGGTCATGCATCAATTTGAAAACCTTCATTTTTAAAACTCTTAGAAATAGGATGGATTCTCATACCTTCAAAATCAGAATTTTCCACCTCGAGATTAAAGAAAGATTCCAATACATCCTTATCATTCATGCTCATAGGCTCATCCATGTTTTGTTGGTCATTCTTGCTTGATTGTGTATGATCTTCTTTATGTCGAATGACTGTGATTTGGGCTTCTTGCTCACTTAAAATTGGAAATTAATAAGAGATGAAATGAGAGGAAATAATCGAGGCTTCCTTATCATCTACCTCTAACTCCTTCAGTTGCAAAACTTTATTTTCAAACCCTTGGAGATATTTTATCTTTTGGAACCTTGCGCAGAGACTTCTCCACAAGAGTATGGATGCATGATCATCTTCCAAGCTAATGTTATTCCTAACAACCTGGGAGATGCTTTCTTTGAAACTATCCAATAATTTGTGCGACACTTTATCATCCGTTTGATAGATTTCCATGAAATAAGGATTAGGCCTTGTCTTTTTTATGATCTTTATATTCGGCATGGTCATCTATAGAGTCACAAACCTCCTATAAATAGAGATAATACACAAAATGAGAAAATAAATTAGGTACTGATCTTCACTTCTATTTCCCCAGCAGAGTCACAAAATATCTATTGGTAAACAAATTTATCTTCCCAAAATACCTTTACAAAAATACTCCCAAATCCCCAAGGCTGAAAGACAAAACTACAACACAACAGTTGAGTCACTTTCCATGATTGTGTCCAAGTGCTCTCTGCTTGTTTTACAAGGTGCAACTACCTTTGTTTGATTTACAATGAATTAAATAATTAAATGTCTTTAACTAGAAGACAAGGAGGTACACTAACATTCACTCATAAACATGATGTGAATGCGAAAATTATAAATAATAACTTTTAAAAGAAACTAAATGCATGGAACGAGGACCATTTACATCAATTTTCTCAATTATAAAGGACAAGGAAAGACTCAAAATGTTTTTCTCAGATAGACAAATGCATAAATATCAAATTTTGTATGACAATCATTTACATAACCTTGATGAGACTGCAAATAAAAATAACTGAAACAACTCAAAGTCTGATTCAATGAAAAAGAAAAATATTTAAATTCAAAGTTTCGATATTTTTCTTCCTTTCTCCAAATACATAGAAATGACACAAAGTCCATTAATCTCTGTAAGAAAATTACATCTGAAAACAAAAATCCTATCTTCTTCCCATGTTACAATATAGAAATCAAAACTAGTTTCTCTTCTCCTATCCTAGCACAAAGACTCCTCCAGAAAAAGAAGAACCCCTAAACGATGGATCTTTTACAATATATGTAGTCTATCCAAAGAGCCTCATTCGGTCTCATTACCGAATCTTGAAATAATTCTTTTAAATGGTCAATATTATTCTCCATATTTACCCCTGATAAGTTCCTTTTCAGTTATAAAAACTTATTCTTGATTATTCTCCTATCATATTTATTTTTATCTCTTCCTCTCCTTGATGTTTAATGTTTTATAAAATTTATGTTTATAAATATGGGAATGATGACACCTGTCAAATTAGGTGATAATCCTTAAAAGATCAGAAGTTGTCATTAGTATACAAGGAAACTGTTTAGACCATCGGTCACAGTGTACATCGACATACAGTTTACAGTGTAACCTGAGGAAGACAATTCATAGTGTAAATCAAGCACAACATATCATAGAGTAAACCGATCACAAAATGTATATAGATAAAACCAAGAAGAATAATTATAGAGACATCACCAAGCACAGTCTACAGAGTATACCGAGCACCAGTCTACCAAGAGATAGTTTTAGTCTTGAGAAAAGTGGATCTTATCTACACGTCAGCTAAAATCACTTGAGTCTTTAAAATAGTTTTATACTTAGCTAGAAAGCCTTTTTTTTTGTGGGTCCAGAACAATGAAAATTGTGGATTTAATTAGTTTAACTTATTGTATTCATGCAAACTAGGAGATCAAGGTCAAGTTGTAAACCTTTGATCATTAGAGTTATCAAGAAAAATGTGAAACCTTATTAGGTCATAATCTTGTATAAATAGATGTAGTAATAAATTAAGAAGATGATGATTGTAGCCCTAGAGGACATCTAAGGATCATACAAAGTTTTTCATGCACAAGGACAAATAAAGAAGAATTCATTTTTATCAAGAACTACATACAAGGCTACCGAGCAGGAACAAAGGCATCAGTCGGATCTTATATCTTGTTACTCTCTAACAATTGTAGCAAACATCAAAATCATTCAAGAAGGTGGACTTAACAATCTTATTGTAAATCTCTTAATGGAGTGCACACATACATTGTGTTGTTAAAATCTCTTAACTGGGTAGACTTAACAAGTCTGACATGTTACTCCTAACAGGGTAAGATCATCAGAAGTGATCACAACTTGTAGCCTTAACTAGCACCTTCCATTTTGCAGATAGTGAAGCTTTGTAGGTTTCATCCCCAGCATAGTTTTTACCTTCTAATAGGGGTTTTCTAGGTTATCAATTCTTCTATAATGTGTAAATGAGTTTCATGAATGTTTCTATGGTTGATTACATGCACTTACATTTATGTTATGATATTACATGCATGAAGTAGAAAATCTACAATGGTTAGTAATGCAAGAAAAGATTACTAAGGTTAATTGGTAAAAAGTTTTAAGGGTACTGATTCACCCCTCCCCTCTTAGTAAACACGTTTCCATTATTCCAACAATTAGTATTAGAGCTAGATATCTTATTTGGAAAAGTTTAATCACTTAAGAGAAAATATCATACAATGGAAAGGTATAAGCTTGATAAAAATATTGATAATTATAAGTTGAAAATACATATTTTCTTTGAGCAATACAAAGAGGCAAGAAACAAAATGAAAGATTTATTGGCTGAAAAAAATTCATGGCATCTCACTACAATGAAACTGACTATCATGAAGAAGAAATAATTGACCTATTTGATTCATCTAGATCTAGATCTAGTAATACATCTGACACATCTGAAGGAAGCATTACAAATCTAAATTAAATCAATCAACATCTGACTGAACAAGTGAAAGTACTATAGATTGGCTAAGAGACCAAATGGAAAGAATGATTGATGTTATGAATAATGCAAGACAAGGTGAACAAAAAAGAACTTTAGCTATTGATGACAGGAGGAAGATTACTAAGAAATTGCAAGAAAATAATTGAGATACAGAGACTTACTGAATATCACATTGAGATCACCAGTAAAATAGTTCTTATGAGTCATAAGGCCAACGGAGTGAACATAGAACTTAATGGAAAATTGAAAGTTATTGGTGAACTAAAAGAAAAAAAATGAGAACTTGAAGCATGAAGCAAAGATTCAGCAACAACATAATGATATGATCAAGAAAGTTGAAGACCGTACAAAAAGAATGGATGAATTTCTGAATGGATAGAGAAGACTCAACAACAATATCAGTTTAGGGTATACCTAGCATGGAGAATCATCAAACCGAGATGATAAAATGAATGTCTACTCAAATCCAAGACCAAAGAAGCATTCTTGTAATCATTGTGGAAAACCAGGCCACACATCAAATGTCTACAAGAGCAAGGCTAAAGGTATTCCTAAATCTACTTCTACATTCATAGGTAATTGTTATAACTGTAACAAGCATGGACACAAAGAATATGAATTCAGATCTAAGGTGAACAAATAAAATAAGGAATCATACACGGAAAAAAATTGTCCTAATTGAAAAATGCATGGCCACACATCTCATGAATGCATGAAAAATAAAAAGAAAGTATGGAAACCTAAAGAGCAAGGAAATGCTTATAAACTGAGAAGAGTTGGTAATTCATATGTTTGGGATTACAACAATTGGGTAAATTTCACATGTGGTAGATATGGAAATATAGCTGCTAACTGTATGAGGAAATGGACAAGAATATCTAGAAGTTGGACTAACCCCGAAATGACATGCTTACACTATCATAAGGTCGACCACTTGAGAAAAGACTGCAGAGAACGAGTGATAGAGTCAAACACTTTTTCTAATGGAAATACTATTGAAGACATCAAGAAGATAATAAATAAAATGTGGAGGAAAGATTCAAGAAAAGATGATGCTAGATCAAGCACCACAGTTGGTGACACCTCATCCAATGGATCTGGTGATTACACCACCCACACCTAAGAAAAACAAGTAAGTACAAAACTACACTCTACAAAGCTATATTTTACATCAATTGATATATTAATTGAGAAAAACCCAAATCAACATGAATGAAGATGCACTATGGTATTACTTGTTATGTTAATGTGAATCTAGTGTGGTCAGTCAATATAAACTGAGCATACACTGCACATTGGTGAACATGTGATAGAACAACCCAGTTGAGACTGTCTACCGAGCATTGTATACTCATTGAACTATAGAATTTTGTGTGTTGACCGAGCATTATTGTTTTGTTGACTAAGAAGTAGGTGAATCAATCAATGCATCACTTAGGGAACATTGTCTATAAAAGGGCCGACGAAAGCTCATTTCATTCACCCGACGATAAAGAGTGAGAGAAGAGTGACTAAGAAGTGACAAGATTATGGAGCTACAAACAGTAGATTCAAAGACACTCTGATAGATTCTAAGAATCCATAGCAAAGATCAAGTGAGTATCTAGACTCACCAAGATAATTGTTTATTTATGAAGAAGCCCTATTTTTTTGAACAATGACAACCACATCACGGGTCATGAAGATCAAGAACAAAAATGACAAAAATATAGCCTTGATAAAGAACTCAACATGCAAAGAACCAAACTACAAGTTCTTCCCTGAGATTGCTGCTCAACCCGATGACAAGGGAGTGTTTTAAATTATTCCTCCTAGGGTTTTTATGATTGAAGACATTCGTGCATACATTCACTACAAGGTTACGTTGATCGAAGACCTTGAGATTCAGGAAGCTCACTAGAAGCTATGTAACAATGGAAACCTACAGGATAAGTATAAGAACATATAAGTAAAAGGGTTAACCAATTCCCTACTATTCCCAAAAGATCTCAAAACTGATTTGATACAGATAGTAATCAGACGAGTACATGATGGGAAAATGTGGCTAGATGAACCTAAACCAATTACAAAAGATGTGATTCATGCAGTGACTAGCTATCACATCAACGAGAAGGAAAAATCCCTAAAGCATCCTTCATGCCCCAACATAGAAAAGCTAACTAGAGCCGAATGGGATGACAGCGGGTTGAAACTCAATACAATCACTGACCCTGAGATGAAATTCGGTGCATGTGTACTTGGGTACAAGATATTCCAAGATAGAAGAATGAACAATATAGCATGTGGAGAAGTTGACACTGCATATAAAATTGTGAAGAAGGGAATGCAACTAGACATATCTGAGCTACTACTGAAGCAACTGGAAGAGAGTATGAGAGAAATTAGATCAACTAGATCTAACACATGTATGTTCAGTTCCCTCTTTATGTGCACATTCTTCTATTTGTAGAACTTCTTTCCTTTAATCGGTAATTTTACTTGGGACACAAATCAACCAATCATTGCATAGATTAGTGATTTCATTAAGACACTAGGAGATAAATTTACACCTATAATGGATGAGTACTTCACAACATTCAAGGATAGGATGTAGAAGAGGATGAGAATCCATGCTCAACTAGTAGAAAAATACAAGGATGAGATATGCTTTGCAGTTGACACTGACTCAACACTCATCAAACCTGCACAACTGAGAATAGTATGGTTACTACCACTAGAATATGAAATTGACATTGATCAAGCTACAAGAACTATTGAAACCCTCCTAAATGAGACAGTGGATAAAACCTTGAAAAGATTTGTAACATATGAGGAAGCCAAGTCTAGAATCAAGATTGGTTTAGTAGTAAAGAAGATAGACATGAAGAAGAAAAAAATAATGAACACTCTTCAAAAGAAACATTTGGTAAATGAGTAAGACTTAGAACAATCAGTAGATATCACTGAGGATCAGTCACTCGTCGGTGAAGCTAAAGAGATAAGTGATTTAGAGTCTACTGAATTAGATGCACCACCTACCAATAAAACAAATATTACTAATGTAACAGCTACATCCAATACCAAGAGAAAAACAACTAAGGTAGACTCACCACCTTTAAAGAAAGGTACAGTGAAAACTTATATGAAAAGGAAAGCCTCAACCGAGCCTAGAAAATACAAAATATATGTAAGAGGAAGAGAGGACAAGGATGACACTGAAAATGATGAAAGTGAACAAAGAATACAAGAAAAAAGGCCAAAATACATAAGACAATTGATGAAATTGCAGATTCAATCATCAATACAGGCAGCATATCAATTAATAAGATTAGACAATGGGTACATCTTCTTACCGAGGATTAGAATAAATTAGAGGAAGCAATCATTAAAATGATGGTAGCATACAAGTATGTACCTCTACAATTCAGAAGCCATATTCCACAAGAGCAAAATGATAAGATATCAGCAAGGTGGACATATGCATTGCATATGGAAAAAAATGAGGGAGAAATCCATAGCTACATTCATGCCCGAGTCAACAGTTGAAGAAATTGCTAAAAAAATGGAGCATGCAAAGAAATTTTCTGCAAAGACAAGAGCATACAAAGTACTACAAGACAAGTTAGAAGAGATTTATATAGAAAGAAATAAGATTTGGACACAAATATTCAATCCACCTAAGAAGGTACTAGCTCTAACCAAGACAACTCATAATGAGTAGAAGTAGGCCACACCAAGCCCCGATAACGTTTTCATTAATGACACTGAGGATTTCATTCCCATTGACTTAACCACTAAAGAAAGAAAATTCATGGATCATATTCTTGAAATATTGCAATCATTAGGGGAAACACCAGACATAAAAAAACAAGATGTCACTGAAGGTGATCCTACTGATGAAGCCAAAGTAGATGAAGAAGTGACTACTACCACTGAGCCTACAAATGAAAAGGACACTACAAATGTTGCACATGCAATTATACTAGGTAAACTGCCTTACTTGATTGAAGCAATTAATGTGATTACTTAATCAAAATAGATACCACCAGAGTCTGATACAAACATACCAGAGGACAAAGGTGATGAACATGGGGAGCATATAGATACAAATGAGGATCATAAAGATACAATAGAGGAGAAGAAATATACAAGTGGATAGGAAAAACCAAGCGATGCCACTGCCAAGATCACTGAAGACACAAACAAGGCTGGAGATAAAGAAAAGGGTGAAGTAGAGACATCTACAACTGACCAAAGGTTCATACCAAGCAGCATACCAAAGGCACCACACCTCCCAGGAAATCACCAAAATCAACAGAGCCAGAGAATGATCTTTCTATAATCCTTCATTCCCCTGCTTCCAACACCATTCCCAAGAAGAAAAAGAACAAGAAGAGAAAAGCACCAGTAACACTTGATGAGATTATTGACATACCTGACTATGATCCAAGAACACTATATCTTGAGTCACTAACAAAGAATGGAGAGCTATGCAAAAGGAAGGCATTATAGGACAAGCTTAAGAAGGAGAAAAAAAATTCACAACTCCTGGATACTACAAAGGAAATCCTATTATAAATAGTTCTTGACACACAAATTGATCAAAATGTATCAATCCTTGATCAACTAGCAGTTCTGACTGAGGCCATAACATCATGGAATGTAGAAGCTGACAAGGTCATTGAAGATCATGGAGAAGAGAAGTGTCACTACAAGATAACTGAGAAAATCAGCCAGGAAGTGGTAGAGAACAAGGTAAAACTTTCTGAGCTAGTAACTACACTAGAACCAGTCATATCAGAAGTAGTTAACTTAGTTCAAAATTTGTGCACACTAGAGAAATTCACTATCAAGCATAGTGAAAAGGTTGCTAAAATAAATGAGGATCTAAAATCTAGTGCACAAAGTTTGTCAACCGAGCCAAATGCAATCAAACTCCATTATGAGAAAATTGTAGAATAAAAATGGTCGAGAATTGAAATTCAAAAGGAAGAAAGAAAAATCAGAGATGAAGTAACCAAGCTCCAAGCTATGTTACTACTGAATCTCACATTGCTTCTATAGCACATGACTTTGGAAAAGACTCTAATTGCCACCCTAGAGATGTCAGTCACAAAGAGTATCTATGACATGCACGCCATAATAAATTTGGAGCACATGACCCTCAAACACCTCAAGGAGATATGGGACAAGCTAATGGCAACCATACATAAATCGCATTCACAGATATTTGACAAGCTGTAAGTACTACATCTTTGTCATTAATTTCAAAAAAGGGGGAAAATGTATGTACCAAAGGGGGAAAATGTACCAAAAGGGGAAAATTTACCAAGGAAAACATGTACATACATTGTACCGAGGCATGCACATAGTGGGAGTTATTGAGAATGCAATTACACTTGCTGCATACACTTTACATATTAGTTTTTGATACTAATTCCAAAGGGGGAGATTGATAATCCTTAAAGGACCAGAAGTTGTCATTAGTATACAAGGAAACATTTTTGGATCATCGATCACAATGTACACTGACAGACAATTTACAGTGTAACATGAGGAAGAAAGTTCATAATGTAAACTGAGCACAACAGATCATAGAGTAAACCAAGCACATAATGTCTATAGAGTAAAAAGAGTAGAATGATTACAGAGACATCACTAAGCACAGTCTACAGAGTATACCGAGCACCAGTCTAACAAGAGACAGTTTTATTCTCAAGAAAAGTAGATCTTATCTACACGTCAGCTAAAGCACTTTAGTCTTTAAAATAACTTTATGCTTGGCTAGAAAACCATTTTTTTGTGGATCAAGAACAAAAAAATATGGATTTGATTAGTTTAACTAATTGTATTCATGCAAACTAGGAGATCAAGGTCAAGTTGTAAACCCTTAATCATTAGAGTTATCAAGAAAAGTGTGAAACCTAATTAGGTCATAATCTTGTATAAATAGATGTAGTAATCAATCAAGAAGATGATGATTGTAGCCGCAGAGAACATCTAAGGATCAGACATAGGTTTTCATCCACAAAGATAGGTAAAGAAGAATTCAGTTTATCAATAACTACATACAAGGCTACCGAGTAGCAATGAAGGTATTATCCATCACAATTAGGTGATAAAGTTTATGTAATTAATGGATATGTAATCAAGAATTTAAGATTGCATCATTCAAGTCTTATATCTTGTTACTCTCTAAAAATTGTAGCATACATCAAAATCCTTCAAGACTGTGGACTTAACAGACTTATTTTAAATCTCTTAACCGAGTGCACACATACATTGTGTTGTTAAAATATCTTAATTGAGTAGAATTAACAAGTTTGAAATGTTACTCCTAGTAGGGTAAGATCATCAGAAGTGATCAAAACTTTTAGCCTTAATCGACACCTTCCATTCTGCACATATTGAAGCTTTATGGGTTTCATCCCCACCGTAGTTTTTACCTTCTAATAGATGTTTTCTGCATTATCAATTCTTGTGTCATGGGTAAATGAGTTTCATGAATACTTCTATGTTTGATTACATGCACTTACATTTATGTTATGATATTACATGCATGAAGTAGAAAATCTACAACGGTTGATAATGCAAGAAAATATTACTAAGGTTAATTGGTAAAAAGTTTTAAGGGTACTGATTCACCCCTCCCCTCTCAATACACACACTTTCATTATTCCAACATTAAGGTCATGTGAACTTTTGAAAAGTGCATATGTTGGTGATGGAGTGTTGTCATCATTTTGACTATCACAAACATTTTAGATAGTACTGCACATAGGCATCTGTATCTCGCGAGCTAGGATAAATTGTGAAGATCTCGCAGGTGAGAATTTGGAGAATTAGGTTTGAAACAATAGATCTTAAATTGAGAATGATCCAACAGTGGAATTGGAAGTTATGCCCCTTGTAATATGACTACAAAATATTTATTTAATCTTTCTTCTGCGTAATCATCTCATAATTTCTGGGATTCTTATAAGTAGATTTGGCTTGTGAAAAAAATTGTTACCACCTTTTACTTCATTTCTTATCAATGTGAATTCCTTAGAATATTATGTAACTTAGTCTGTTTGATTTTCAATTGCAATTAATCGAACAACTTCAGTAACTTTGTTTCTTTGTTGGGTTTGACCATGTTGGCATTCTGTCAAGCATTTCAAATTGATAAAATGGATGTCATTTTTGTTGTTCTTGATTTGTCTTATTGGGCCCCTTGAAGACAAGGCCAAGTTCATCTTCAAATGACACTTCACATTATCAACGCAGAACTTTGAATCATTGTGCATTGAACTTGGTTTTATTTGAACTCAATGAACTTGTGGTCCTTTTGAACCTGCTGAACCAGTTGAAGCAATTTGAACCATTTTTAACTCTGTTCAAAGTGTTTCAACAAAGTGAACTTGTGCTTTGAACCTGAATTCTGAATCTCTGAACCTCTACACTAAACCTGGTTGAGTTTGAACTTACCAATACTCAAAATGAAAATTAGAGATAGAAAAATTGATTTTAAAATTTTAAATGGGATGTTTATGTGAGGGTTAACATGACCATACCAAGATTCTTCCTGAAGTGGTCAACTTTCACCTTGGGGAGTTCTTTGGCAAGAATATCTATTGTTTCATATGCTTTACATATATACTCCAAATGGATCATGTCCCTTTCAACCATGTCTCTTACATAGTGATAAGGAATCTCTATGTGCTTGGATCTGTCATGAAATACTGTATTTACTAAAATCTAGATACAACTTTGGTTATCACAGTGGATGATAGTTGGTTTTAGGGGTTTGCCAAATAATCCAACAATCAATTTTCTAAGCCATATTGCTTCTCTAGCAGCCATAGAAGTTGCATTATATTCAGCCTCTGTAGAGCTTTGTGCTACTAACGACTATTTTCTACTGATCCACGATATCATAGCCGATCCCAAAATGAAGCAACACCCTGAGGTGCTCTTTCAATCAGTCACACTTCCAACCCAATCTGAGTCAGTGAATCCATGAAGATCTATAGAAACCTTTTCATATTTGAGTCCATAATTTAGAGTACCTTGAAGGTACCTCATTATATGTCTCATAGCCACAAGATTTATTTATTTGGGATCACACATGAATTGGCTCAAAGCATTCACTACATAATAGATATTTGGTCTAGTGTTGACTAAGTACATCAATGATCCAATAATCTTCGTGTAGAGAGTGGGATCTACTGATTGAGAATCTATTGTTGCTTCCTTTATTTTGTGAAGATTTGTCTCCATGGGTGATTACATAGGTCTACAGTTCATCATACCAAATATCTTCAATATATCAATGGTGTACTTTCCTTGGTTTAGAATGATGTTATCTAATTTCTTCCAAACTTCTAAGAAAAGGAAGTAGTGCAATATTTCTAAGTCCTTCATGTCAAATTATAAGGCTAGTTCCTTCTTGCACTGATTGATGAGATTATCTTCTCTTGTAATCAATAGGTCATCAACATATAATATTAATATTAATATATCACCTTTTCTTTGTTTGAAGTAGAGATTTGGGTCTGCATCATTTGTAGATAATCCTAATTTCATGAGGTAGTTGTCAATTCTCTCATACCAGGCTTTGGGAGCCTTCTTAAGTCCATATAGGGCTTTATTTAATTTAAACATATCTGTTCTTGAGCTATGGATCTCAAATATTTCAGGTTGTTCTAATTAGACCTCTTCTTCAATAGCCCCATTTAAGAATGCAGTCTTTACATCTATTTGATGTACTTTCTATCCTTTGGTAGCTGCAATGGCTAGAATAGCTCTGACAGAAGTATATCGGGCAATTGGAGAAAAAATATCTGCATAGTCAATTCCTTCTTTCTATGAGAATCCTCTAGCTACAAACTTTGATTTCTACTTTTCTATACTGCCATCTGTAACATGATTAATTTTGAACAACCATTTTGAAGAGACAACATTTTTCTCTTTTGGTCTAGGTATGATCTCTCATACATCATTCTTCAAGATGGAATGATATTCCTCTATCATGGCATCCTTCCATACTTGGTGCTGGAGAGCTTCTGAAACATTTGCAGAATGTGGGTTTGACATTGATGAAAAAATCCTACAGGAGGCCAAGAGCAAAGAGGACCACGACACTAGCCTACAAAAGTGGATCAACAAGGAAATGAAAGAAATGAGGTAGAACCTGAAGGATATGGAAGAAGCCATGGAACCCTTTAAATTTAAGCTGAAAAAGCTGGAAAAGGATTTTTTGATGAAGGTAAATAAAAATAATTTGAATAATGAGATTGCGGCCAAAATTACTACTTTGGTTGAGGATAAGATGAAAGATATGAACGAAAAAATAATCTACAATGGGTATATTATCAGTAAAATATTAAAGCACAAAAATGAGGGACTTAAAGTCTCAGTGATTAACCTAAAGGCATTGTATGCCTATCTGGAGAGTAGCATGCGAGATAACACAACTATCACGATGAAGGAAGATGCAGGGAGCTCAGGTCCGGGGACTAGAACTAGAAGTGACCTCAAAATTAAACTTCTAGAAATGCCTAAGGAGCTGAAAGCACATAAATAATCCATTCATAAGATGGAAGATTTGCAGAAAGAGGCTGAGAAGGCCTTGGAAATTAACAAGTAGTCTTTCTTTCTATTTTGTGCTGGTAATTTTCTGATCGATGTGCTGGAAACTATTTTTTGGCTACTCTTTGTAACTCTTTTTGGGTTGGCTAGGGTCCTTTTTATTATGTAGCAATATTTTGATGTTTGTAAGGGTTGTTGTTGTCTATCTTTTATCCTAAGTTGTAAATGGTTTCAGGTTCCATTCAAAACCTATATTTACCTTTATCAAAAACATTTGCAGAATCTGATTTAATGGAATCACTCATTAGGGCTACGTAACTAAATAGCCTTGTATGTCTTTTATTTTATCTAGAAGTTCCTGATGGAGCTTTGAATGATTTTTCTTCTTCTATAGTCCTAGTTTCCTAGAGTGGTCTTTTCTTAGGATTTTCTAATGATGTGATTTGTTCTTCATTTTCTATAGAATTCTCCTTCTTAATCTCAGGAGTAGGGTCCTCTTCTATTTATATAGGGGAAGTATGAATTTCTATCTCAATGGAATTTATAGCTCTTTTGAAAGCTATGTCTTCTTCAAAAATCACATCTCTACTTAGTTCAATCTATCTCTGGCCTGGCACAAATATTATGTAGGCTTTTGATGTTTCACTATAGCCTACATAGATACCTTTTCTTCCAAAGGGTTCTAGCTTTGTTCTTTTCTCTTTGGGAACATGTATGTATACATGACAACCAAATATCCTCAAGTGACTGATATTCGGCTTTGTGCCTGAAAATGATTCTTTAGGGGTTTTTTCATCAATATGAGAATCCAGACATCTATTTTGTATGTATACTATAGTACCAGAGGCTTCTTCCCAAAGTGAGGTTTCTATGTTTTGATCAAGTAGCATTATTTAATAGCTTCTACAATGGTTTTGTTCTTTCTCTCAGCAACCCCATTTGTTGAGGATTATAGGGAATAGTGAACTCCCTTTTAATTCCAACATTTATACAAAATTCATTAAAAAAATTTGAGGTATATTCCCTCCCATTATCTATTCTTTAATTTTTTACTTTCCATCCTGAAGATTTTTCAGTTAGGAATTTGAATTCTTTAAATCTTTTGAGAATCTCCTTAGTTTCTTTACATATGAGGAAGTTAATCTAGTTTTTTTCTAGAATAGTCATCAAAAAAAATTATATAGTATGAGAATCCTCCTCATGAAGGGACAAACATGGGTCCACATAAGTCTGCATGGAGTAACTCTAATACATTATTAGTTTTACTAGAACTATTTTGAAAGGATCCCTTTGTGTTCTTTACTAAAGCACACCCCTTGCATGCCCCAAAGTGATATTATTTTAGTTTTGGTAATCCAATTGCTAGTCTCTCTATGGAAGATAGAACTCAAAAGTTTAGATGGCCTAATCTTCTATGCCATATTTCATTAGTATCTACAATTTCATGAATTAGGGCTTGATTTTTTTCTGTATATAACTCATATAGGTAACCATGCATATAACCTATGGTTTAGGATTTCTTGATAGTAGAGTTATTTGGCCATGCTAATACTTTAATATCTATAAATTTTACCCTAAATCCATTACTTCAAGTATAGATATTGAGACACGGTTCTTCTTGATACCTGGAAAAAATAGTACTCTAGTAAGTTTAATAGAGATGCTAGTCTTTAGTTTGATGGTGCAAGTTCCAACACCATTTACTGGATGTGTAGAGTCATCTCCAATAGTTATTTCCTCATCAGTTCCTTCTACCATGGAGTCCAATAGTTCTATGAACCCAGTGACATGTCTTGAAGAACCACTATCTATAACCCAAGTACCTTTATTAGAGACTTGGTTGGAAAGTACATACTAGAATAAAACTTCTTAGATTCATGCTCTTCCTTAGTCTTCTTCACTTTGGAAAATGAGGCTCAATGCCTTCTGTATGGACAATTTACTACATAGTGTCCATATTGATCGGATCTAAAACATTGTACCTTTGACATATCTTTCTTGGATTTTCCATTCCCATGATTTTTTTTCCTTTTCTTGAAATGTCTTCTTTTATTTATTGCGGGAATTTACATTTAATACATGAAGGTCTTTATCGATGGTTTTCTTCTTGAATCCTTTCTTTGCCAGTCTTGATTCCTCTTGGAGACAGTAAGATCTTATTCGATCAAAATTTAGAAATTTAGACCTAACACTAATGCCTAAAAAAAATGTCTCCTAGGAGTCAGGTAGCCCATCTAAGGAAATTAATGATAACTCCTTACATTCTATTTTTTATCAGAGTGTTGATAATTGATCCTTTAGTGCAGAGATTCTCATAAAGTATACATTGATGGATTCTGTTGGCAAGTGGTACATTCAAGAGTGCTCTAGAAATACTTGAGGGTTTTCATTTATGGCAACACATCTATTATGGATGATTTCATGGTTTAAAACATAGTTTTAGAATTAAGGATTAAAAAATGACTAAGTTCAGGAAGCAGAGTTATAGGTACATGAGTATAATATTGTTCAGCGAAGGAAATATATGGTGAATAAAGACATGCAAGCTTACGATAAGCTATTTTGGGACATGTGTGACCTTTAGTTAAGATCTCTTATGTATTGGAGTTGATTGCAATGAGTTATAGTATGATGAAGACATGGCAAGATAGAGTAATAGTGATACATGGAAGATGAACATTTGCGATGATTGAGGGAGTATAATGTGAAGTCCAAACATGCTATATTGGATTCAGATTGTGGATTACCTATTTTTTGATAGTGTATGGTTGATGATTTGGTAATTTATTTTTGTATAAGTATTAATTCTATTTGGTGATGTAATTGGAAGCTGATTGGATATGCAACAATGTATATATAGGAAGAGCTTTTTGAGAAGCGATGAATGTCATGAATGTGATGGATGTGTGATAGATTGGTATGAATGCAAAGAGTTGTATGGATGCATTGTGATATCAGAATAAGTTAGATGGCAATGCAAACTACAACTGGAACTACCTAAGCATAAAAAATGTTTGTATTGTTCTTTCTTGATAAAGCATTGTAACAAAATCTCATTTTTGATTGTATGAGAAGTGAGATCAATATACCTTTAACAAGGTTTTATATTACTCTAACAAGGAAATGTATTAATGTAATAATAAGCTCCTAAAAGGGCTAGGTCTCCTAATATGGACAATATAATTTTAGTGCATATTTGTGGGTACCATTCCCACTAGGTATTTCCCTTGGACATGGTTTCCTCAACAAAAAATTCATGGTGTTATGAGTTGTGTGTTTTGTGTTTATGTTCTTTTAATTTCAGCAATTATTTGGTTAAGTAGGAATTTACTTGGTTTAAGTTTAAAGTTTTGTAATACTGATTCACCCCCCTATCTGTATGTCTTAATCCTAATAATTTGTATCATAGCTTTTGGCCCTTGGAGAGAAAGCCTAACAGCTTAAGGGAGATCAAGATGGATTCTAAAAGTTTGGAAGAATACTTTGAAGTAGCACTTGAAGACCTAGATAAAGATAAAGCTAAAAATGGTGACTTGAAATTCAAATTTTGAAGAGAAGAGGGATTCATCTTGAAACTAAAAGAACAAATTGAACTTTCCTTAAATCAGAGACAAGATCTTATGGATAAGATAAAAGAGGATTCTGAAAATGACACATCAGATCAAATAAAAAAGATTGAACAAGAGAAAGATGATTTGAAGCTTGATCATGAAACTTATTCCCTTTAGATGGCTAAAGAAATTCAACATGAAAAGGATGCTAGAAACAAAATTTAAGAAACATTAAAAAGTGCTAATATTCAGATGGGACAAATACAGACTGGACTTGATCACTAAAAGAACAAATATCCAGAATTAGAGAAATATAATAAAATCATAAAGGGAGAAATTGTTGAAGCTAAGAAACACATTGAAAAACTTCATATGAGCAGTAATAAGATTGATGAGAAGAGAGATAGATAAAAACCTAAATAAAAAATGATTGGAGTTGGCTTCAATGAAACTGAATGTTCAAAGACTCAAGAAGAAAAATCTGAAGCGAAGACTAATGATGAAAAATCTAATCTTGAAAAACCTAAAGAACATATAACACCTTTCAGAGGTAGATGCTTTTGTTGCAACAAAATTGGACACATGAAGAGAGACTACAAAGTAAAATTCCTTACAAATGCTTTGATGGCTATTGCAAAAATTGTCATCCTTATGGACACAAGAAAGAACAATGCAGGATGCCTGATCAATCTAGAATCAAGAAAGATTACATTAAGGAAGATATAGTATCTGAGATCACATTTTACAAATGCAATAACTTTGGGCACATCGAAAGGTATTCTAAGTTGCACGTTAATCATAATAGACCACCTCCAACATGCAATCCAGGACATATAGAAACATTTTGTATGTACAATAGAACTGATAACAGAAGAGGACCACTGCCTATGGTTATAAGGAAAAATATTGGTGATACTGGTAAGAGTCTTGCATAATACATGGATGAATTCAAGAGTCATTTCAGAAAACCAAAAGATGAAAACAATGGTAAGGTGTGGAAGGTAAAAGAAACAAGTGCGGTATTGGTTCAGGGAGAGTCAATAGATGATGTTGAGTTTTCGCCTAATGCTAACATTACTACATCAACCTAGATGACTAAGAATGGCCTTAGGGGGAGCATTGGAAGGAAATATCTAAATTCTATCTAGCCCCTAATTATGAGGAGTAATCACTTGCGATATTAGTGAGAGTATGTGGAGATTTTGTGGAACACTTATATGAGATCACATTTCTTTACAGTATATATATTGTGATTGCCAGATTGTTAATCAACTGGATTATGTGCAGAGATGAGTTTATTGGGAACTGTGTTGGTTCTTTACATAGTGAAGTATAAGGTTAATCAAAAGAACTTGTTTAAACATAATTCAAAGAAAAAACCCAAAGGAGAACAAAGATTAGAGAAATAGAAGAAAAGAAGCAAGTGTGTTGAGTGTTTGATCGAAGTAGAAATTCACAAAATCGACAGATAAAAGGTATTTAGATCATTTGTGAAGCTTTGGTTATGGATACTCCATTGATTTTTTATGTCGCTGAAAGGCCTAGGTATTGATTTAAGAAACACCCATTCAAAACAACTGACGATGATCCCGAAGGTGCATTTTTTCAAACACCCTATGGCGTTCTACATGTCAAAGACACTAGGGCTTACATTCGATGTAAGTATGAGTCTCTGGGAGATTTTGAGATATATTCAGAGGTGAAGGACATGATTAGAGTAGTTATAAAGATGAAAGTTGAGTTCACACACCTTGAAAATTTAAGTATCATGCGGATGATTGAACTTCACAAATTTGACGAAGAGGAATGGATTAAAATCATTCTAAGAAGAGTTCATGACCAGTTCATTTGGCTTGGAGATCATCCTATGAAGATATGTAGTGAGTTGATTCATAGTATAACAGGGTTGGATAATTTTGGAGTCATTCCTATTATAGAGAAAAACATAAAGAAATAGGTGGAAACCCTAACGCATTCACAATGGGATAAGAGAGTGATGACTATGAATAATATATTCAAGCAAGATGTCAAATTGGTTTCAAAAATTCCTAGATACAAACTACATTACAACAGCTGACCTAACTCAGTATCCGTAGGAGTGATTTTGATGACATATAGAATGGTTAAGGAAACTTTTAAATATAAATTTTGCAAAATAATTGCACAACAATTTTTGGAGAATTCAAAGCAAATTAAGAAGGATAAGTCAAAGGAATTCAGGTTTGGATCTCTATTGATACACATGTATATTCATATTGTACATAGTTTTCCTAGTATGCATTCTAGATCTTGGAAGGATAGTGAACCCACTGGAATTTAGATCACACAGAACTATAGAAGACACAACAGTACATGGGTTAATGGTGAATTATTTGGGATGATAAAAATATTACAAAGATGGATTAAGGAAAGTGAGAGGGTTCTTGAGGCATTGGTAGAAAGGTATAAAGATACAGTCTGTTTCATGGTTGAAACTTATTATGTTTTCTTTGAGGCACTACAACCTAGGATGAAGTGGTGTTATCCTTTGGGATGTGAAGTCAGTTCTGAGGTTTTGACTATGCAAGTTGAACACACAATATCCTTAGAAATTGATCCATCCAAAGAAAGATGAGGAACCTATGAAGAGAAGTTAGCAAAGATAAGGGAAGAACATACTAGAGGTGTAAGTAAGAGGAAATTAGAAAACTTGGTAAATGATCTAGCAGCCAAGGCTGGTATAACAAAGGAGTAGATGAAAGAGAAAAAAAAAGATGACAAAGAGTGTTTTTGGATTGGTGAGAACTTCTTCTACAGCCCTTCCACATCTAGAAGTTGAGAAGGTAATTAGTCCACCTTCTACTGTGATTGATATATCTGAAGCAACACCTACACCACCAAAGAGAACATCACAGGAAGAGAAACTTATGGAATTTCCGAGAAGGAACACAAGGTCCACTAAACAAGACTCTCCACCTATGAAATAGAGGAAAAAAGTTGAAGAGAAGGGAGAAGAGAAGAAAGTAGAAGAGAAGAGTCCATATGTGAAACATCTCTGGAAACCTGCCATAAAGATACTAGAGAAGAGAATAGTTGAGAAAGGAAAAAATAGTACATTGTCCAGATACTATGTAAGGTATAATACATCTGATTAGAATTTTATGGAAGACATGATAAGAAATTACTTACTTGATTTTAAGAATAACTTGTTAGAAGTTGAAGGTAGTATACGTGTGAAAGTCTATGAGAAATTGGAGCTAAGAAAACAACTAGCATTGATAAAAGATGAAGAAATTAGAGTACAAGAAATTGAAGACATGTTACCTGTTGTTTTTGTTAAGGAGATGGAGAAGATCTTGAATGCTTTAAAACCTTTGCTGAGAACTCAGTCAAGATTGGTAAAGATAATAGGGAGAAGGTACGATGAAGTGATTCAGGAAACACATAAGGCTGTGGATAAGGTTCTAATGGGTAATGAACCTTAGAAGTCCTCACCACAAAAATATACTAAGACTAGAACAATTGAAAAAGGTGATTCATCAAGGATGGTAGAAATAAGTCTTGATGAATCAAAGGACAAAGACACTAGTCAATTTGTGAGTACTGTGAAGCAACCAGATTTGTTTGTTTCTGGTGTGGTTGTGTCTTTGGACACCTCGCAGGATGTTAGTGATCCTTTTGAGAAGGATACCAACATTGAAGGAAGAATTGTTGTAGAAATGGTAGAGAAAGAAGAGAAGAAAGTGAGCAAAGCTAAAGTAGCGAAGGAAATAGTGAATAAATTTGAAGAGAAACATGAAACTCATGCATCTATTTCTTCATCTTTATTGTTGGCAAGTGGAGATAAGACTCTAAGCACTAATGTTGAGAATTGGATGTGGATGAGCTAATGAAGTTATTCTACATCAAATTTTCTAAAGTGAAAGAAAGATATGAGTAGAAAGGTGAGAAGAAGACAAGGGTAATGGAAAGAGAAGTTGATACTATCAACAAACTCCTACCTGGACCTTTTGCTTTCCAATCAAAGGATAGCACAAAGAACTTGAAAATGCTATTGGATGACTTTGACTGTCACTATTAGTCCTTGGAGAAGATCATTGAAGAGAAATAAGAGAATAAGTAACTCGTGAAGAAGTTGAAAGAAGTTTCCAAGTATATCTCATGGGACTTGGGCATATTGAACAAAACTATATCTAAGGCAAGGATTTGTGTATCACATGGAAAGAAGTTATACAGTCACTGTATAAATCCTATTAGACATCTCAAAAACATTGAGGAGATAATAGAAAAGGATAGAATAACTTTGGAAAAGATGATGGACATTTGTGAGACCTCTTCACACTCTATATTGGAGTTAGATAGAGAAGTGTCAAGGATATTGGACAAACTAAGTGTTTTGGATACAAAGAAAGGGAGAGTTTTGGGAAGATTTGGTATGCTGAAGGGTTTAATTACTCCTAATTTTTCAATTCTTGAGACCCATCTTTATCACATGGAGACGACAATGTAGGTCCTCACCAAACATATGCCTACCGAGCTAAAGGTAGCAAAGACATCTTCTTTTGCACTGAATGGGCTGATTCATGTGAGTTAGATACTGGTGAAAACTTGGTCAGAGAAATTGAAGATCTTGGATATTCCCTTCCAAGATGTGTGATGCAAAGGCAAGTGGATTTAAAAAACTAAGGTCTCTTAATGACTTTCAAATGTAAAAGGTGGGTGTTGAACCAAGGCTTCCCAAGTGCACTCAAAGGGCTCCAAAAGGGAAGAATGAAACAAGAGACCTATCCACTACCTCAAACACCTTAGAACATATTTAAACCTAAATTTAAAATTCTTCCAATAGGTTACAACCCTCTAAAAAGACTCCAACCCTCAAATCCACTCTCTAGCCTTAAGATGCCTAGGAATCCTTGTAGCCCCATTTTCACTATTTTTTGGACTTTTCTTCAAACTTTCCAAAAATAATCTAGAATATAACTATGGATTAGGATACCCTATTCTAGGTTTTTCAACATATTTCAAAACCAGATGTTCTTGTTTTGGAGCATCAATCCCCAAAAATGTCATTTCCACTTTCTTGCTTAGGCCTAATAGGTCACTTTTACAAGGGAACCCTATTACAGAATTAACACCCAACCTTCCCAATTTTCATAGGTTGTTAATATGGTCCCAATTATAGAAATATGAAGTCAATTTAACCCTACAGGCTTTCTATACCCAAAAGCCCCAAATTGCTCCTTCTAAGCCTTCAAAACTAGGGCCTTCTTAAAAACAACTCAAAACTCATTTCCATAACTCATCCTTCTGGATTCACAATTGATTTGTCATATTACTTTTCTATTTCAAATAAAAATATACCCTCCTTAAGCCAGATATGCTTCTGCTACACTTATGGCAATAATTTCGTGCCCTTTTCCCACTGTTCCTTATGGTGTACACCCACTAAATCAACTCCTCCTACATCCAAATGGTTAGTAACATCATACATATGTTACATAGGGTCCATTCAATGAGAAATAGTAAATACATTCATTGAATGGCCCATTATATCATTAAAAAGACCAAAATGGAGTTATTTCAATGCACCAAAATGACCACCTACATCAACTTTCAGAATCTGAAGCAAAATAGATTATAAAATCATTCAATATAGATGATTACTTATTTTATTATGTTCTTATATCATCCCCAACTCTGTTCCAAATCCAAAATAATCAACAAAGCATTGAAAACAACAAGATTTGCAAGGAAAAACTTGAATTTTCACTCAATTTCTTAATATGTCTGTATAGTCCATACAATCTATACTTTTCCATCATTTCAAGGCATATATAGCCTTCCTAAAACTTCCCCAACTAATCCAAATCAGTTGGATGGCTAAAAAACACTAATTACATAATTTTTCATGATTTCCCTCCAAAACCAAACTAATCGTTGGTATTTGAAAATTTAAACTAAAACACTTTATTAAACATCTAAATCTAATTCCCCTTTATTTATAATGGATCCAACATGGATCAAATGCCTTAGTCAAAGGACTTATGTACTCCTAGGACCCCTGCCAATCCTAGATCTATGAAATTCATAATTTGGTCCTACAGTCCTATTAGGACCATTAGGACATTTTACAATTTTGTTCACATTATTACAATCAAAATGCCATTATAGGCCTTAAAACATTATAATTTAGTCCCTTGGACCCCTAAGAGATCCCACCATGCATCCTTGGTGCCATTATGGTCTTCATGTCTTTGGGTGCTCCTGCACCATACTCCCCAGGTGAAGAAGAACTTTTGTCCCAAAAGGTTAAGGGTCTTGTCTTCACACCCCCAATCTTCCTTGATGGAATCCTGCAATATTTTCTTCCTCTTCTTCATCATGAGAAACTTTGATATCTAACTTGTATAATTCTTCAGCATACCTTTGGACATCCATGCCCTTTTGTCTTAGGTTTTGCATCTTTTTTTACAATTGAACCTTAAAGTCTCTTGGAAGGAATTTATCTCTCATCTTGTCCATCATCCTCTGCCATGATTTGATCTTAGGAAAATTCTTCTTCCATATTTATTCTTGTAAGAAATCCCACAAAATTAAAGCATGTCCCTTCAACCTGGACTTTGCAATCTTCACTTTTTGTACATCCTCAACATCTTCACAATCAAAGAAATTATCAATAGAATTAAACCAGTCAATTATCTCTTCATCATTCATCTTCCCATCATATATAGGAATGTCATACTTACCATTGTAGTCATTAAATTTAATGTCTTTATAAAATTTCACCATCCTTGCATCCTCGGGATCAAGCTCTTCCCTTGGTGCTCTCTTCTTCTTCTTCTTCTTCTTCTTCTTCTTCTTCGAGCTGTTCTTCATGGTCTTCTTCTCCTTTCATT
The DNA here is from genome assembly GCA_018584345.1 of Thuja plicata. Taxonomy (NCBI): domain Eukaryota; kingdom Viridiplantae; phylum Streptophyta; class Pinopsida; order Cupressales; family Cupressaceae; genus Thuja; species Thuja plicata. The sequence continues at coordinate 623,958 of MU227984.1, read as the reverse complement.
TTTTTCATAATATATCTTCTCATATTTTCCATCTCTACCTTCATCTTCCTATTCTCCTCTGCTTGCTTTATCACCATCTTGGCAAGTTCAGTGTTTGTCATCTTTGGAGGCGTTTCTAGAGCCTCTTCCTCAAATTTTTCAAATTCTTCTTCCTCTGAAATATAACCTATCCTCTCCAAAAGGTATCTTCTGTGCTCTGATACCACTTGATGTAGAGGCAAGTGGATTTACAAAACTATAGTCTCTTAATGACTTTCAAATGTAAAATGTGGGTGTTGAACCAAGGCTTCCCAAGTGCACTCAAAAGGCTCCAAAAGGGAAGAATGAAACAAGAGACCTATCCACTACCTCCAACACCTTAGAAAATCTTTAAACCAAAATTCAAACTTCTTCCAATAGGTTACAACCCTCTAAAAAGACTCCAACCCTCAAATCCACTCTCTAGCCTTAGTATGCCTAGGAATCCTTATAGCCCTATTTTCACTATTTTTTGGACTTTTCTTCAAACTTTCCCAATAAACTCTAGAATATAATTGTGGATTAGGATACCCTTTTCCAAGTTGTAAAACATATGTCTAAACTAGATATTCTTGTTTTGTAGCATCAATTCCCAAAAATGTTGTTTCTACTTTCTTGCCTAGGCCTAATAGGTCACTTTTACAAAGGAACCCTATTATAGACTTAACACCCAACCTTCCCACTTTTCACAGGGTGTTAATATGGTCCCAATTAGAGAAATATGAAGTCAATTTAACCCTACACGCTTTCTATACCCAAAAGCCCCAAATTGCTCCTTCTAGGCCTTCAAAACTAGGGCCTTCTTAAAAACAACTCAAAACTCATTTCCAGAACTCCTTCTATATTCACAATTGATTTGACATATGCCTTTTCTATTTCAAATAAAAATATACCCTCCTTAAGCTGGATATGCTGCTGCTACACTTATGACATCAATTTCATGTCCTTTTCCCACTCTTTCTTATGGTGTACACCCACTAAATCAACTCCTCCTACATCCAAATGGTTAGTAACATCGTACATATGTTACATAGGGTCCATTCAATGAGAAATAGAAAATACATTCATTGAATGACCCATTATATCATTAAAAAGACCAAAATGACCACCTACAACAACTTTCTGAATCTGAAACAAAATTGATTATAAAAGCATTCAATACAGATGTAAAATGATGTTATTATGCTCTTATATCATGCACAACTCTGTTCCAAATCCAAAACAATCAACAAAGCATTGAAAACAACAAGATTTGCAGGGAAAAACTTGAATTTTCACTCAATTTCTTAATATATCCATACAGTCTATAAAATCTATACTTTTTCATCGTTTCAAGGCATATATAGCCTTCCTACAACTTCCCCAACCGATCCAAATCAGTTGGCTGGCTAACAAACACTAATTACATAGTTTTTCATGATTTCCCTCCAAAACCAAACTAACCATTGGTATTTGAAGATTTAAACTAAAACTCTTTATTAAACATCTAAATCTAATCCCCCTTTATTTATAATGGAGTCAACATGGATCAAATGCCTTACTCAAAGGACTTATGTACTCCTAGGACCCCTGCCAATCCTAGATCTATGAAATTCATAATTTCGTCCTACAGTCCTATTAGGACCATTAGGACATTTTTACAATTTTGTTCACATTATTACAATCAAATGCCATTATAGGCCTTAAAACAATATAATTGAGTCCCTTGGACCCCTAAGAGATCCCACCATGCATCCTTGGTCCCATTATGGTCTTCATGTCTTTGGGCGCTCCTGCACCAACGTGCTAAAGATGGTATAATTTTCTTTTATTGGTAAGGAGTGGCACACTTTTGTTATGTATAGTATATTTTTGTATAAATTTTCCATTGATGTCAAAGAGAGAGAAGAGAGGATATTAAAAATGTATAGAGTAGAGAAGATATATGTAAAGGAGATAAAGAGTGTTGTGTATATCCTTTTTTGGTATTGACACTTAGTCATTTTTCACTAAGTGTTGCCATCAATGCCAAAGGGAGAGATTGTTGGAAAGTGGTTCATTTAGGAGTATTATAGAACACTTGAGGGTTGTCATTTATGGAAACACATCTATTATGGATGATCACATGGTGTGAAACACTATTTTGGAGTAAAGGATTACAAAATGAATAAGTTCAGGAAGCAAAGTTAAAGGGTACATGAGTACAATTTTCTTCACCGAAGACACTATATGGTGAATAAAGACATGCAATCTTAGGAGAAGCTATTTCGGGATATGTGTGACCTTCAGTTAAGATCTCTTATGTTTTGGAGTTTATCACAGTGAGTTACAGTATCCTGAAGACATGTGAAGACAAAGTAACAATGATACACGCCAGATGAACAGTTGCATTGATTAAGGGAGTATAATGCGAAGTCCAAATGTGATATGTTGGATTTGGATTGTGGATTACCTATGCTTTGATAGTGTATGATCGCCAAATTGTTAATTTATTTTTTTATAAGTATTAATTTTATTTTTTGATGTAATTGGAAGCTGACTGGATATGTAACAATGTAATAAATGATGAAAACTTGCTAGATGTTGCCTTGCTTTCTTTTTGTTGTCTTTTTATGTTGTTGTATGTTTTCTATCTGCTATCTTTTTCTACTTTTGGGGCCTTGGGCCTATGTTTCTTTGGGTGCTTTAGCACTTTTTGGTATTCAACTCTAATGCTTATCTTTTTATTTTATTGTAAAAGGTTTTGGGTCCTTTCAAAACCTGATTTTACTTAATTAAAACAATGTATATATAGGAAGAGATTTTTTTGAAGTGATGGATGTCATGAATGTGATGGATGTGTGATAGATTGGTATGGATGTGAAGAGTTGGATGGATGCATTGTGATATCAGAATCAGTTAGATGGTAATGCGTACTATAACTGGAACTACCTAAGCATAGCAACTACTTGTATTGTTCATTCTTGATAAAGCATTGTAACAGAATCTCATTTATGATTGTGTGAATAGTGAGCTCAATATACCTTTAACAGGGTTTTGTATTCGTCTAACAAGGAATTATAGTAATGTAATAATTAGCTCCTAACATGTCTTGGTCTCGTAACAGGTACACTATAATTTTAGTGCATATTTGTGGGTACCATTCCCACTGGGGTTTTCCCTTGACCAGGGTTTCCTCAACAACAAATTCATGGTCTTATGAGTTTTTTTTTTGTGTTTATGTTCTTTTAATTTAAGAAATTATCTGGTTAAGTTGGAATTTATGTGGTTTAATTTTAAAGTGTTGTAATATTGATTCATCCCCCTCTCAGTATTACTTAATCCTAACAAATTCTCCTTTGCGCATACTTATATGATTAATCTGTCTCTTGAGAGCTAAGTTTCTACTGGCACTACTTATTTCATAGGTGTCTACAATTAATTTAAATATTTGATATGTCATTTCATATTTTGTCAGCATTGGTACCATATGATCTCTGACCACATCGATTATGATTCTCATAGCTTTATCATTTCCTTCAATCCATGTATTTTTATTTGGATCATTCTCTAGTTTTGTCTTATCTTCATTTATGAATGAATCAACCTTATTCTATTCAAGGATAATTTTTATTCTCATTTTCCATGATGAGGAATTGTTTCCTTCCTCAAGTCTATCCTCGAATCTAATAATGCTTTCCATAGAGAAATGTAATGTTCTATAGATTATATTCAAATATCTTAAGTTTGAAAGCTTCTTGGATTTTCCTAACTTGGCTCTAATACCATTTAAATGCAATTCAAAATTCTATTCAAATAATTATTTATGTCTTAGTATCTCTTTTATTACTTTGTGAAAATATACGAATATATAAGTTACTAATAAATTGTCTTATGTATGCAGATTGTTGAATACACTATTTTCGATTTTCGTATGTTTTAGCCAACGATTTCTTTGCATATATACATATATATAATCAAATTTAATGAGTCACATAAATGATAAGCTGTGACTCATTAATGAGTCACGTCTTATCATTGGCGTGACTCTTTATAACAAATAGATCACTTATTAATATTAATTAATATCTTATAACATATAAACCGATTATACTATCGGTGTTTACACAACAACTATGATATGCATTAAAATGATACTCATCAACATTCAACAATACCCATTGTAAACCGATAATCAATTACTAATTAGTGATCATCGATTTATGATTAATGATAATCGATAGTTATTTGATAATATGACATGCAAATATTTATCATTAAAATATGCACATTGATATATATTAATGTATGTATAATCACTATTTTATATATATAT